>QAXH01005080.1:0-23504 GCA_004335635.1 Chloromonas sp. AAM2
AGGCCTGTCCTGGAAGAACAACAAACAAATGTGACGCGGCTTTGGCATATGCATGTGCCTTGCCCTTGACCTCTGCTAAGATGAACACAGGAAACGTGAAAGGTATGCCGGTGTGCTACAGGGGTAAACTCAACAGTGTGCCGTGCTCAGAGCATTGATGAGCTCTTATTGCTGCTGTTTTGTGTGCGTCTCTGTTGTTCAGGCTGGTGGTGACCTCCAGGGTGCGCTGATGGAGCTGTACACGAACCTCATTGAGAACGCGGTGCAATTTGGATGCTCCACGGCACGCACACGCAAGGTGTGCACACGGGTGCATGGCGTGGAGAGGCCAGGGACCAGCGCAAGCACACGCAATGGCCGCCAACACGGCGGCTGTTCTGCGTGCGCCTTGAACGGCGGTCCAGCACCATATGAACTCATCACTGGCCAAAGGTTCAGAGGCAGGGCTGCTGCCATGGGGTTACTTGATGAATGAATGGCTGCACCCACCTTGAAGTGCGCTTGCACATGTGGTGTACACGTGTACTGCTGCTGGGCTGACATGGGTTCTGGGAAGCCTCATGAGTGTCAGGAGTGAACACACTCACTCCCCTTGTGCCCGCAGTCCAGCATGCTGCGGCCGCGTGACATGGCCGTGTACCTCGAGAGGACATGGGGCATACATGTGCCGGGCTTTCCCGCCGAGCAGCTCAGGCCCCACAGGTGAGAAACGTGGCATAGTATTCCTGCTGTATGTTCAGTGCTGTGCAGTTGCATGGGCCTCAAGCAACACAGGCCTCTGGAAAGGGTTTCACATGGATTCATGTCGCAGAACAAATTGTTTGCGTATTAAGGGCTAAGAATACAGGGTTGGGCGGAACCTATGCATGCCAGGAATGCTCTACAGGACCACACAGGGCACTCCAACGCTACATGTGGCTTGATGCGAAGGGCTTGACTATTTGGATGCCTGGACTTATGAATCGTTGTGAATCGTTGTGATTGTAGTTGATAACAGGGCACGATTGTAGCCTGCACCTGGCATGTCAGTTGGGCCGCCCCTTGTTGTCTTGCGTGTGTCCGCAGGCGCCCCGCGTCCAGTGATGCTCACCGTCAGCGCTTGTTGGCCGTGAGAACCACCACCGGCCAGCAGGTGCAGCAGGAGGCAGGGGCCGGGGCTGGGGGGGCGGACAGGGACAAGGAGGCAAAGCAGGACCACACGACACAGGGCGCGGCAGCGCCAAAGACATGAAGCAGAGCACAGGGAACAGAAGGTTGTGGGCTCAGTGTGTGGCGTCAATGTCCGTTGTGAACGTCCCCCAACGTTTACCAAGTTGTTACCGTTTACCCAGTTGTTCCAAAATGTAAATTGCAGTTGCCCTTGGCTCGCTTTCAAGTTTTTTCAAGTTCGCTTTCAAGTTTTTTCAAGTTCACGCACAACAGCCTGTCCCAGAAGTGGCACCACACCGTGTACCAACACGACCTGCTCATTTGGTTGTGGACCAACACACCGACACTTTGAACGCACACACGCACACGCAGCATGACCAGCAAGAAGCGTAGCGAGTACTCACCACAAAATAGTCCTATCAGTCAATGCATCAGGACACACGAACAGTCACCATATGAACCTATCAAATTGTCCCAGAACTGGCAAACTTCTTTTTTTGTTTCACTCGATGATGCGTTATAGGCATGGCGTGGGATGGAGGGCTCTCTGGGTGCCCTTTTCAAAGGGTCCGCGCGGTTTCCTTATCCTGACGGCACTGGTACGCACTTGGGTCAAACACCAGCACTGGGGCAGCCCACGGCACATGAAGAGGCACCAAGCGTGGTAGGGCCATGAACGACACTTGGCTTGTACGGCTGTACGACACAGGTATGGAGCAGCTTTATGCAATACGCAGATGGTCGGGCGGCCTCTGACAGAGCAGTACAGTATGGCTGTCAGCACTCGGGAACGCTGGCGACAGAGCTTATGATTGGCCCTTTGCAGAGGTCGTGCTGATGTAGAAATGTAGGATAGGAAGGTTTATGTCTTGGGCTGCACATCCGCTGGGCGCTCTCCTGGTAACTTCAGTTGCTCTTGATTGTTGCGAGGGCTTTCCAAACCATTAGATTGAGCAGATTTGCGGACAAGCAGTGTGTTTGTCCCATAAGATGGGACTTAGGTTGCCCTTGGCTGGTGCACGAAGTTTGGAAAAGATTCTGAAAGCTGAACGAAATGGAGGTGCAGCAATCGACTTCCAGACGGGCGCAACTTGCACTTGACTTGACAAACAGTAGTCATACGTCTGTGGAGGGTGCCATCTCCTGATGCCGGCTGCTGGTACATCGTCATAGCAGCTCATAGCATGGAAGCAGTAAGAATGGAACAGGAAAGCAGCAGAAAATCCTAAGGAACGCGACATTGCGATTGTGCAATCTACAATTATCGGAAATGAGCTGTGGAAACGACATTGTGCTGGTACATGCAGACACCAGCTCTGGTACGCCAGCGATGTCTAAGCGCTACATGCCTGCAGCAGATTTGTTGTAGCAGTGATGCTAGACACCTTCTTTGACTACCCCAGCCCATCTCGGCTGACGCTCTCACACACCATGCCCCAGTACCGCCAGTCACCAACGTCTACCAACACACACACCAACGCTGCCCAACGCCGTCACGTCTACGCGGCCAACACACGAGTTTCACGAGCAGAGTCATGTTACATCATTCATGCCTCAGACTGTGTGCGAGGGCGCAGGCCACTGACCAGCATGCAGCCATCAATTCACAGGTCAAGTGAGTTCAACCCCACACGTTTGCAAGCGCTCTTGAAATGACAACGAGCACTGTCGTGTAATGAAGAGCGCTGCTCCTGGAAAAGATGACTTGCCAGCCTGGCATGACCGTGCTGTTTGTGATGCTGCCGCTCAAGTGTGGCTCAAGACCAGTTGACAACAGTGTCCTGAAAGAATGAACAATGGAGAATGCTCTTGGGCACAAGATGTGACCAGGACGGTTGGTGAGCTTGCAAAGGTCGCAAATCTTATGTGTCTGTCCAGCACCTGGATGTGCTTCTCAGTTATTTCAGTCTGCTTACAGTCCCGGTGTGAAGGCTATGCACCAAGTGAATGTACAAGCAGTCCGCCAGAGTGTTGCGTGTGATCAATAGTTGCGTCTGGCTGCGACTTTGCATAGTGTCCATCTCGTATACACAATTGCGCAGGTAGGTCGCCCACTGGGAAGCCTATGTACATGATATGTGCTGTTCGTGTCACGTGAAGGGAGGGTCACAAGCCCGTCCAACATGTGAAGGTAACTATGACACACCGTGATAGTAGCGGGCGGTGGACACCCGTCGGAGTGCCATCCATAAACCTCGTTAGATACATCAAGCCTGAAAATGAATGCTTCCTGACCCACAAAAGGGCAGCCAGTTAACTTAGTGTGCGGATTGTGCTGCCAATCACATGCTGCCAATTGGCGCAGTGCTCTTCTGTCTCCACACCAACACGCTTGTGCGAGCCGTGCGCAGCAGGTCCAGGATGTGAGGTGGGGTGACGCGGGCATTGGGCGCAATGAGGGTCAGCACGTCACACTTTTCACACGCCACCAGGGCCGCAAAGCCCTCGCCTGCACTCTCTGCCATCGGCATCTTCTTCACGTTCAGCCTGCACACACAGATGCAGTGTAAACACTACCAGTGAACACCACTTGTTGGCTACACAGCTCTGCCTTTATAACACTTGTCAGCTTAACCGCTACCTCTTTCTGCCAACTCTGCTTCTTGCCAACCCTTCGTGTTAAAGCATGCAACTAAGCATGAACCCCCATGTCACACCTCCATGTAACACTCTGGCACACCCATGGTCTAGCAATCTTGTTTGCGACCCCACCTGAAGGACTGTGCCTCCGTGGCAAAGGCCTGAGTCATGCGCTGGGACACAGGCGTCTCCTTGCCTGTGGCCTTGTCAATGCCGGAGGGGCGCACAAGCAGCAGCTTGTCCCTGCACACACCAACATCAGCATCAGCATTACATGGCATTCGCAATTTTGCCTCGAGCATTGTCAAAAACGAGACAACATGCGGGCCTACGGTTCTGCTGCTGAAACCATTCTTCCTGAAATCCCCTGTGCACAGCCAGTGGCAGTGTGGCCGCCTCGAGCTCCTCGTCAAGCCTGGTGCCTGGGTCAGTGGAGCTCCACCTTAACAACAGCAATAACCGCGCCTTAATCATACATCAATTCACACCAATCCTATGCAATGTTTTCTCCTCTCACGTACCTGTCGGGTGTGAGCCTGGGGCACAGCCATTTGAGTGCCTCCTGTGAGGCGGTGGACACCTCCAGCACCACCTTCTTGCAACCCGCAGATACACTGCTGTCAGCCAGCAGCTCGCCTGCACATGTCAACAAGCAAACAGCAGCAGTCAGGTGAGTATGACAGGGCCGTTCACCTCTCGTACACCATGACTAGAATTGCTGTGAAAGCTTCGACTTGGATCCTGGTTGACGATGCCATGATGGTTCAGTGCAAAGAGACTGCCAAGGTTCAGTGTAGATGCTGGCCGGCGTGTATGCCAGTGCAGATGCTGGCCAATGCACTTGCTTCCCAGCGCCTCACCGGTTGATGATGTTTTGACTACGAGCACGGGTGTGTCTGTGACCGCCTTGACCAGGGACATAGACACACTCGTGGAGGAGAGGCCACCGCCCATGGAGGTCTGGGCTAACAGCTTGGTGGGCTGCAAAGGGCAAACACACGTGTAGACAGGGAATGGGACCCGTGCACACAATTGCAGAGCAAAACCGATCTACATGTGGTACAGAGTGAGACACAGCTAGACGTTCTGCAGCAATGCGTGTGAGATTCAGATGCAACCAGGGTGGTGTCTGGAGGGTAGTGCATGTTAATCCAACATGTGTGTTCAGGTGGTATAGTGAGCTAGTGCCAGAAGTGCTTCCGGGCCAGGGTGGTTTGCTGCTGACCTTTATACTCTCAGCTGACTGCAGTTTGCTGAGCGCCTGTGAGCCTAGCAGCACCACATCGGGCTGCAGTGTCTCCACCTCACAGACCATCGTGTCAACCAGCCGCTCGCGCTGCAAACAGACAAGACCAATGTAATCCCTTGAGCAGGCACATGCCTCATCTGAGGCAGGTGGTGTGCATGCTGCCGTATCCATGTGATAGACCAGCTGCCGTATCCATGTGATAGACCAGCTGCCGTATCCATGTGACAGACCAGCTGCCGTCCATGAACGGTACATTGAGAATGGACCAGCGTTCTTTATGGACAAGCACATTCAAAACCACCATGTCATTCTTCAGCTGACTGTGGCAGGCTCACAGCTTGCAGCAGTGCGCAGTCCACCCCTCAAGTCAGATGGCAGACGTGTGGTGTCCTGCCCACCTGCCGGACGAGCTTCCTGTTGATCTGCGCGTCTGACATGACGTCACTGAAGCTCGCCAGCAGCTGCCTGCTGTCTGCCTCGCTCATCTCCTGGCTGCTCACGTACAGCACATGCAGCACGTCACGCCCACCCAGGAAGGACAGGGCAAGCCTGTGAAGCAGGTCAGGCACAACAACAGCAAGACTTGAGTCTGCGCAATGTGTGCTCACGAAAGTACTGCATGTAATTGACCACATTCTTTGAGTTACCGAGTGTGGCAGCAGGCATGGCAAGTGCCCAGCCATTAATCAGTCGCACTTGCACGCTTGTCCGGCCATCAGCCCTAACTCATGTCATCAAAAACCTGCAGATGTGTTGTGCAGTAGATTTCTGTCTTGAGATTACATGCACAGGGCTCAGCGCCGCTTGCTTACTTGAATGCCATCCTGCTGGCTGCGTTGTCCCGCACAAAGAGCAGCATACTGCTGCCCCCCGGCCCACTGCCCGCCACAGGTGGTGCCACTGTAGTGATTGGGCTTGTGTTGCCCGCCGCCGGCATGTTGCCTGGGAGGGGCACGCAGGCCTTGGCCAGGTCTGATATGCGCCCAAGGCGCAGGCGCATGGCCGGCTGCCCATCCTGGCTTACCAGGCAACCCACCAGGTCACGCAGCCACTCCCTGCCCAGCACCTGTAAGGCACACGTGCGTGAGGAAACAGCTATTGGACGCCATATGTTGTACAAAGCTGCAGACCTGCCTGGTGCCCTATGTGTACATATATGTGTAGGTGAGGGTGGGTACCTTCACAGGCCACTGCTCGGTCAGCAAACCAACACCAGCAGTTACCCAGTATCCTTCAGAGGACACTGCACAGACCGGCTGACAACCCTGGCTGCCAATAAGACGAACTTGGCCCGTTTGCTTCTGTTTTGTTGGTTTGGCCAGCCCATTGGCCGTGCACGTGAACTTGGCACAGTTCCGTGTGACCTGGATGCCTGTATCCTGCCCACCTGTGTGCGCACCGCCGGACCCTTGCCCTTGGCGCTGCCCATGACGGCCACACAGTGGGTGCCGGGGTGGCTGCTGAGGTCCGACACATCCAACTCAATGTGCATGCAGGGCACGTGCACCTGCCGCACATGCAAACAAATGTTGGTTGAACACTCCAGAGCGTCTGGGTGCACAGTGCTGCTGTGAACCAAGCCACACTGCTGCTGTAGTTCAGTCCACGATTGCTTCGTAAGGTATGAGAGAAAGGCCCTATTTCAGGAAAGCCTGCGTGCGCAGTGCTGCGGCAGATCCGCAGGCCACAGGTCGTTTCATCAGTGCAGATGGGCGCAGTTCATGTCCCTGACTCTGCTGATTTCCTCACCTGTGCCTTGATATGGAATGCATTGGGCCCCGTCATAATAGTCTTGAGATGCCTCACACTTATGAGGTACCTGAACACGAACAGGACAACACCATGCTCTGTTTGTGACACAAGGAACGGCCACCAGCACACAACCGTGACAACCTCATGCCCGCACCCGGAAGCAATCAGGTCCCAGGGGCTGAGCAGAGATCTGCAGCTGGCCTGCCCATACATTCGCTCAAGACTGTACCATAGTATTGCTGACTCGCAATGACTGGCATTGTAACAATGGCTGGCATTGCACGCCATTGGCTGGAACATCAATTGGTGATGGTACACATGTGCCAAGTCATCGGTCATCACCCTGTCCTGCTCACGTGGCCAAGCAGTATTGCAGTCTAGCCTCACCGTGATGCGCAGGACACCACATTGCCCGCTGCCGTCTGTGCGCTAACCAGGGGCCGAGTGGCTGCGGACTGCACGTCGCTCAGCGGGATACTGCAGCTGAACATCTTACCCTGCGCGCATTCATGCACGCACCAACACCACCTCCAATAATGGTCAACAGGCACTGGGTGCTGTGGTAGTGCATGACCGTACCACGCCCACTCTGCTTCAAACTGCATCCTGAACTGCAACTATCCGTTTGCTAGGTCAGAGCATTCATTTCATAATGCGTCCTGAATTGCATTCATGCACCAGACACCACCACTGGTCAGCAGGCACTGGGTACTCTGGTACCGCAAAACTGTACAGCGTTACTACAATCGTACCATCCCCTTCCTTTCACATTGCATCTTGAACTTCCATTCACTGACTCTGCCTTTTATTACAGAACCCCATTTTGAATTGCAACTTTTGCCTGGTCAGGGGACCTCCTGCGGTTGCTTACCCGCTCAGGAGCCAGCACAATGGAGTTGGATGCCCGGGCCTGTGCGTCAATGGAGCTGGACACAACCTGCATGGCCATATTGGCACCTGAGGGGAACAACAGGGGGAAGGCGGTCAGTGTAGAGGCTAGGTTGCGGCACTCGGTGACGCTTTCCATGCCATACCACAACTTAACCCGCATGCCTCATAATTGCGTGCTTCTCTACAGCCATGTCATGTCACGAGTCATGTATGTGGAACGAGTCACGAGTCATGCCTGCGAGCCTCATGACTGGGGGGTTTGTGACAGTTTCATGAATGAGCCATGTGACATGCTTGCTTGCCAGTCCCAACAGAGGAACCAGATATGCAAATGGAACTACTGGCAGCAACCCTTGCCAGATAAGCGGCAGATGCTGGGCTGCCATTGAACCATTCAGCCATCTATGCCTTGCCAGGTAGAGTGACTGCCTGATACCCTTTTTGTTTGTCGTGAAATATGTTTGGGCATTTTTCGTCGTGAGCAGACTAGATACTGGTGGATTGGCAGTCTGTTTCTGGTCCCCATCTTAATCTCTTTGCCGTGCATGACATGTCTGGTCTGCTCACCATGCACGTCCATGGCGTACAACGCACACCCCACGAAGGCAGGGTCCAGGGTCTGCGGCACACAACCGCAAGTAGGTCCAGTCAGGTGTGCAACAGGCGCCAGGACTACATGAATTTCAGTTTACTCGGAGGCTCTGGTCTGTAGGATGCAAGACAAGCACTGGTGCCCGGCCCAGGCCGCCTCTTCCGCCCAGATGTCTGCACCCTCTCTAGCACGTCCCTTGCAGCACCCAGGGCCTGATTTGCAGTCGAGCAACATACTCGGCTCTCACACGATATCATACATGGAGTCATGCCCCGGATCTCACCATATCGGTGCGTTTTCTGTAACTTGCCCTTATTCACCACATGCATAACACATGTCATGGTCCGGATTCAATTCTCACATGGAATCCCGCATGCGTGTCATACAATGTATGCAATGGCCTGAATTCCAAGCATGTGTTGTCCGTCCCTTGCTGACACTCACCGGTGTGCCTGGTGCCAGTGCCTCAAAGTCGCACAGGAGTGTTGCATGCAGGTACTCCACACCCCGGGAAGCCAGCAGGGTCAGCGCACTGCCGGCAATGTAGGCACCTGCATGGGCGCAGCAGCAGCAGCAGGGTTGCATGAGGTCACATGGATGCAGGGCACTCCATGTGGGTCTCACTGCGGAGACAAGCCAGGCAACCAAAAACGCAAAATGAACTCCAGCATCTGCATGCGGCCACAGAGATGCATGGCGGTGCATACCTTTGCATGGTGCAGTGACGCACAAAGAATTTCACGTAGACCATGCAGTATGCTGGGCATGTGAGCAGCATGCTGCAGGAGGGGGCGAGTTCTGACGCAATGTTCACTCTAACTGTCGTGTTTGGTTGCCCAGACGGATTGGCTTGACACTTACGTCCTTCCTGAGTCATGGTGAAGGAGTGTGAGGGCCAGGCCAGCGCCAGGTGTGCATAACCGGTGCCTGGGAGCAGACAAGCGGTCAGCCAAGGATGGGTGACACGCATGTGCAAGATATCACAGAGGCAAAATTCGTTCACTGCCAGAACTAGGCTCAGCGGGGGCTGGCAACCACAGCATGCACACAAACTCGCGGAACAATGCGCAGTCGTGGTACAACTGAGTTGGGAAAGCGGTGAGACTGTGTGGCTGATCTGGAAACCACAGGGAACTGTTAGGCTATGGTTGCTGGACTGTACTGGCCACTGGCATTCCTGTTTCAGGCTCACACCTGCAGACACGTACGTCTCGGCCCCCGAGTAGTGCAGTTTGAACGTCTTGGACTTGGGCTCCCACATCATGCCGGGCAGCCTGCATGTCACACACCGCAAGCGTCATAGCAATGACAACATGGCTGAGGATGGTGTACCACTTCTTAGCAGCAGCGAAACAAATGACTTCTGAGGGCGCGCCGAGTGAGTGCCAGCCAGGCAGACTCTGGACCTGTTGCAGGGAGGCTGCTGCAGGTTATCGCCATGACTCGCAAGGGGCGCAGGGGCTCTTGTGGTGGATGCTGAGTCTACAGGAATGAGCCCTAAAGAGGTGCTTTGTAGGCAGCAGCTCAGAGAGAGTGACAGGGTAACTTCGGTTGGTGCAGGCGTGTCTTTGGGCGGTGTCTGCCACCTGTCCTGGTGTAAGCTCACCTTGCCACGGCCACTATGATGACCTGGTGCGGCTGCAGAGACCAGTGGGCCTTGGACAGCGCCTGGTCAGCTACCCAACTGCAAAACACAGGACAAGGGGCGGGATGTGGCGTGACCGGCCATGGTCGCATGGGCTGGGCAAATCTCCGAGCGCTTTCCACTGGGTGCCCGAGTGCACACGCACGAGGCACGGACAGCTGTGCCCTGATTGCCAGCTGCTTTGAGATTCTATCTTGCTCTGTGCGTGAATGGTGAGTGAGCTTGGTCGTCGAGCTTAGGCGCCTGTTGTTGCAGGTCAGCGCTTGCTGTCACAGTGCCTACCCTTGCCCTGCCCTGCCCCTGACTCACGCCGTGTGTTGCGAGTCTACTGCCAGTACCAGCGTGAGCCTGTCCACCGCTGGCTGCCCCCCACAGCGCTCGCAGTCCAGCACCACCTGCAGCACGCGCCGGTCCAGCAGCGTCAGCCCGGACAGGTACGGGCTGCTTGGCATCTGTGAGCACACAGGCAGAACGCAGGGAGGCGAGTTCATTTGAAATCGCATCAGGGGACTTGGCACGGAACTGAAGATAAACTTTAAACTGAAGAACAGAGGTTGCACGAACACTGGAGCTGACACAACTCAAATCATGTTGGGTGTAAGCCATGTGCCGCCGTGTTGTGGCAATATCACAAGTTTTGTTGATGCATGTGCCCACACGCAGCACAGATTATGTGTGCTGAATTGCACACTATTTGGACTACAAGCAGACAAGACACTGGTGCACCTCAGGTTCTAATAAAACCTGTCCACGAGCAGCAAAACACCACAGACTTTGGATAAGCGGTATGCCAAACTATGTATTGATTGGATCACCTCGATTGCCTGTTGTCCCCACCTTGTGCGGGAACAGCTGCTGCACCGCCCTCCAGGGGTCCACCTGCACGGCCGGCTGCAGCAGCTCCGCATTCGAGTGCTTGTCTACAGCCACTGGCATCTCCTCGCCCGAGTAGGTCATCATCACGGCCACCTTGCCCTCTGACAGCAGCACGCCCACAGACTGCAACAGCAGGGGCACACCGGGCACACCGGCTCGGCCCTCAGTGCAGCAAGGCTGGCGGCAGGCAGTGCAATGCATCAAGGGCAGGCTGCAGGGCCAGTTGCCCAGTACGACCTGTGGGCTGTCTTGACCCTCCTCAAGGTGGTGAAGGTACCGCTAATGTACAGAAGCATGCCACGTCTTTCAATGTACGAAGCATCTGTCTTTGCCATCAGGGTGCGGCTCAACAAGGTGCCGACCGGTAGGGAGACAGTAAGACTGGTGACTGGCTGACATTGCATTTGCCGTTTGCCGTTTGACATTGGACGCAGTGGCATGCACATTGACTTGGTGACTGCTGTACCCATTCCCATAGTGTCGCACCTTGCTGTAGAGTTGCATGTCCACCCCCCCTGCCTGCAGCGTCCTGCTGTCCAGCACCACGGGCGGCGACCAGCCCCCTCGCATGCTCTGGGCCGTGTCGGTAAGGTGCTTTTCTACCCAGCGTGCATTGGCCTGAGAACCAGGTGCACAGCAGCGGGCACGTGTGCCTCAAGCACAGCAAGAAGTCTCAGTATTCAAGCAGGACCATCAACTGGTGTATGGTGACTTGCCGTGGTCGCATTGTGCCCACTGTGGTCTGCACGTCCCATAGACCGTATTGCAGATGTGCACAGCTTTCCACATCCTGTACAGAAGTTTCTGGACCATCCCCAGTGCGCACAGGTGCATTCATGCTGTTGACTCATGCTGTTGATTCATGCTGTTGGCCCACAGGCAGAGTTCAACTGAACAGGCAGGCCGGAGAGGGGAGTGGTTCTTACATGACGGCGTCTTACCTTGTTGGCGATGACTTGCAAGCTGACCTGCTCCTGCTTCACCTGCAGCCGCACAGCAGGCTACTGTCAGCCAGCGGACATCACACGGCCTGGCCTGCAATCATGACTCCTTGTTCCCACCTGGCCTTGTAACACCTATGTGGGCACTGGACTGATCCATCCCGGGACAGCATGCATCACTGAACCACCCAGACCTGTTCAAGAGTAGCAGTAGTACGAGCAGCAGGCCTGTGTAGGAGACTCTTACAGGACAACAGGCTGTGTGCAGGATGGAAGCCGTCCCTGCCTGCCCAGGTGATGCAAATCAGGGCATGTTTGTTTCGCCACCAGCAGTACAGTGCATGTACTGCAGTGAATGCTGCTATGAACGTCGGTCACTGTGATGGTTTGCATGCACCCGCACCATGTTGGCGATGTCCTCCTTGTCCTTGGCGTTGCTGATCCTGGTTCGATTCGCCCCGTTTTGCATGTACAGGCCCGTCAGGCGCCGCACCGCATCCGCCTCGCGCTGTGGGTGATGGTGCCTGAACGTATGGGCATGGGATCAAGGCTGTGGATTGTCGTCAACGGTATGGATGTGCAGGCTGGTGGCTGGCAGGAAACTGAGTGTTGGATCGTGTGCAGATAGTCAACACCGTGCAAATGTGATTACGATTGTCATTTTCAATTGTAAATATGCCAGCGAGCATTGTTTTAAGCGTGGCAAGGTGGCTAGGAGCTCACATAAGGCAAGCCACCACCTGAGGGATATATCATGCGAGGTGTGCCTGTTTGAGCGGCTGCAATCGGCCTTCAGACGGTTAGCCCAGGCAAGCGCTACGCCAGGCCAGCTTACTAGCCTACACAGCACTAGCATACAGGTCAGCGTGCACTCAGATGCAGCACCCATGCCATCATTGCCGCCCGTCCACTCACACAGAGGCGCCCTCATGACCAGCATCTTGGGCGAACATATCAATGGCAAGCGCTTTTTTCACCGCAAGGCCGGCCTGCTCCAAGGCATCGGCCCCGGCCCCGGCGGTTGCCAGCGCCCGCGCGCCCCTGCGCCTGTCGGGGGACGGGGGTGGGTTGGCAGCCAGAGGGTATGCGTTGGCAAAGGGGTTGGCTGGGGCCGACATCGTCATCAACTTGCGCACCGTCTCCGGCTGGGATGGAGATTGTGAATGGGGCCGGTGTTGGTGCTGGTGTGGGGGTTGGGCGTGTGCTGAGGCGGGTACGAGCATGGCTGGCAGGGGATGGAATGTCTCCAACTTGGCAAAGGGTGAGCTGCTGTCTAGGTGGCCTAGGGGAGCGGTGGCATCGGTGCCGCAGCCGGCCTTGGCCAGCCATTGTCGACCGCCTGCGGTTGAAGGCAACCGATAAGCATCAGGAAAGCCCTACAAATGACCCAAACCCGTACTCCTGTTGGCCTCACCTGAAAGCGCAGACAGCTTTGCCGCAGCCTGGTCGCCCCCTTGCACCAGGCCCCCACAGGCCACCAGGTGCTCCCCAGCCGTGTTAGTCAACTCCTTGAGCACATTGCTCAGGATGACGGGCAGTGCATCCACAGGCAGAGAGTCGGCGTACGACCTGTATGAGGGGACAGGCAGGTGAAATCGGTTGGTCAGTAGTGCGGGTGCCCCACCCGCCCCTGCTCGCAGCATGTTAAAAGTAGCCTTCTTGGTGTCGTTTGGTACAGGCCAACTCAGTCCAAACGTGGCTGGACAGAATCCCGCTGGCATTTGGCATGCAGCTACCTGTGTGTCTCAATCCGCTCTTGGCGGTGATCTGTCTTGCCTGCTGTGCATTAGACGACATCTAGAAAGAGCGCCAGGACCATACCCCGACTTGGGCTGCTGTGGATCATTCTGGCACCACCTGGAAGCAGCTCCATGGCTGTGCCCCTTCTTGCACCCACCCTATGCGCTTCTTCTTGAGCACGCTCATCCACGCCATGTACGCCTGGAGGTACAGCTTCAGCCGACGTTTGGCGCCATCAACATTTCTGCAGGATTCCACGCGACCAAAGACTTTGGCGCACAGGCAAACATATGAACAGCTCCAGACCATGCTCAACTCTGGCATGCCTGTATCATACGGCATACAGTTTGAGTCAATCCCAGGCCATTGCGTGACAAGATCAGCTGCACCCTTGCCCCACTCTCACCTGCGCCAGTGATTCGCCTGTATCCACAGCAACAAGCACAGCATGAGTTTGGTTCAGCTGCACAACCGGCCATGTAGCAGTGAACTGAAGCGCCAGCAGCAGCAGCAATGAGGCAATCAGACAGGAGGTAAACAAGGCCTCATGTCAGCCTAGCCAACCCATACCTTGAAATGTTCCTCTGCTTGTTTGGCGGCCCGTGCCGCGGCAATGGCCGCTGCCTTCCTCTTGCGTGCTGCCGGGCCGTAGGCAGGGAGCACCTGAACGGGCAGGCCAGAGAAGGGTGCTTCAGGCGCTCTCAGGGAAGCACTTTCCACCATGGTATCCTGCAGACTCAAGCCGTCCCTCATTTTCTGCTGTAAGACCAGGCCAATACTTGATTGTGCAAGAACGGTTGCGGCAGAGAGTAATAGCAGAGGCAACTGGCTATGTTTGGGCATGCAAGGATGGTGCCGCTACTAAAGGAGTCATTGTGCTATGTACAATGCTAAGGTGCAATCTGTCACGTTGCAAAAATACCTTACTGTTAGGATTGCTCCCACGGCCCATGCCTGTGGAATTCTTCAAGGGTCACTGAGGACCTCAATGTAAGGTTCCTGGCAACACAAAAACAGATACCAGTCACTCGTGCACTCTCGTGCATCACCTGTAAATCCACCTCCAGTGCAGGGCCCCCCCTAGCCGTGTAGGAGCGGCCTGACTTGGTGGGGCTGAGGGGCCCGGTATCGGCCGACGGGAGCAGCCCAGCAGCGGTCACAGGCCGCGCCCGCCTGCTCCTCTGCGGGGTTATGGGTGTGCTGATGGTGTTGCCAAAGCCCTGCTGCTTCCTGGTGGACTGTGTGGGCCCACCACTGGCCATAAGCATGTACTCCTGCAATGCGAAATCATGAGCTTGGGTGGCTCAGCCTTCTGGCAAGCGCCATGAATCCTTGGTCACAAGGCCTGGTATCACCTAGGCAGTGTGGTTTGCCCTGACAAAACCAAAACGGATATCATCTGGGTGTGACGACTTTTGGCCACAAAGCTGGATTGTCGACACAACAGGTCGAGCAGTCAGTAGGCAAGGGCATGAGGCAAGACCAATCTGGATACCTCGTGGGCAGCACTGTTAGATGCGGCTGGAAAGCCATGCCTGGTATGTAGCAGCATGCAAATGCACTGTCGCGCAACAACGGAATGAGAGTGTCCGACGCCAGGACCAGACGCAGATACAATTGAAGGTGAAGGCAAGAGGTAAACAGAAGGAAGCCAAGGTAGTGCGAGCCCTCATCCTCTGCATGACTAGTGTCCCTGCCGCCATACCTTTGAGCTGCCATTGCCCTTGAGCTGGAACACATTCTCCATCCTGTCTGCTTGGGCCAGGCACCCCTGCCCAAGCCAACTCGTCTGTGTGTCCAGCTCATTTTTCCTTAGGATAGCAGGCCTGTAGTACCCTGTAGATTTGGAATACAAAGACACAAGGCAGGAGGAGGTGCCGGTATCACAGGGAAAGGAGTAGACTTTTCCACTGGCAGGGCACCAGCATACATGCATACAAGCACAGCATGCATCATACCGTGCCGCAGTTGCTGTTCAGTACATCCTGTTGATGTTGAGATTTAAGCATTTGACTCCTCAGCTGCTTTGAGTCTGGCTGGGTGCGTCTTCTATTCAAGTTCCCATCTATCCCCGTACCCGTACCCTTTCAAATCCTGGCCCGATGCCTTGTCGAGGAAACATTGCTCACCTCCAAGATTGTCCAGGGAAATCGCGCCCTCTCGTACTGGGCTTCCTGGGCATTCCCTGGCTGCTGCGGAGTTAATGTTTCCCATCTCCCTCAACCGTCACAGCTGCTCACTCAACCAGGTTGCTCGCCCATGTAGCAATGAGGTTTGCTGTACTCTCCCTCTCCGGTTGAGTACGTCGTCCAAGCTTCATCTGAGGTACTGCTACTGCCAGTTGTCGGTTTGCATTGTTTTCCAATGCCAAAGGCTGGAACATATGTTCACACTCCTTGGCGATTGCCTGGGTGCGAATCCGATGGCTGACTGCAATGCTTCAGCTTGGACGTTTCTCATGCAGGCGTTTCGCACTTTTTTTGGGTGAGGTTTTTGTTTTGCTCTTGAGTTGATGGGTAGGAGCGCAAGTCTTCTCAAGCAAGACCGCACGTCGCAACCTGCTCACCAGAGCATTTGCACCAGCTACACAACAGCAGAAATGGTGCATCTCGGTCTGGAGGCCGTGCTGGCGGGCACACCAGCTACAATCTGCAAGACCAAGGTACCCAGCAGATTGCGCACAGACTCCTAACATCGCCGCAGCCACAGCCGCACTGTCTTTTTCAGGCAAAAAGCAACCCAACCTGCAGAGTGCTCCTTACCCTGAACGCCCACATCCGTGCGTTCGCAGGTTGTTTGCACCCTGGGTCCCAAGTCCAACCAAATCCCAGTGAGTAATGATGTATTCAACGAGTAGCATCAGCGCAGCTGAGCTTTCCACGGCTCAACCGGATCAGAGCACTTTGAAACCCCAGTCTGGATGGCCTGCCGCCTCCGCAGGTACTCGAAGAGCTCTTGCGCGCGGGTATGTCTGTGGCGCGCTTCAATTTCAGCCATGGTTCGCACGAGTACCACCAGGTGCGGGCTCTGACAGGACTGCAGGCAATGACCATTTTGTAGCGGCTGGCACCTGACGGCCATCTTGATCCATTCTCTCCTGCGCAGGATACCCTCAACGCCTTGCGCCAGGCGATGGCGAACACCCGCATCATGTGCTCAACTATGCTTGATACCAAGGTGGGGTGGCAGCAGGCAGTCCACAGTGACCAGTGACTTGTCAGATATGCAATGGGTTTGGAATGCTGGCCTTGCACCTGGCATCTTTAAAACCGAGCCGCCTACATGCGTGTGATGGTCGGCCATAATGGCAACAATCTGGTCCCTCACACCTCGTGTACCCGTGTGCCTCATGATGCAGGGCCCGGAGATCCGTACTGGCATGTTAAAGGACGGCAAGCCAGTTCAGCTGGTGACCGGCCAGGTGCGGCCGGATCTCACTTGGTATGGCCGATTTGTACTGTTTGACAGCTCAGGTTGTGTAGTCGTCCTGATACTGTTATGAGTGCGGGTTCCTTACCCCGCCAAATTTGCTCTGTTCGGTTTGACCGGCCCTTCACCAGGCTGTTGATGTCCGTAATCGCCATGCTGTTAACACAGGAGGTGACACTCACAACAGACTACACTCTCCAAGGCGATGCCCAAACCATTGCCATGAGGTAAGACCGCTGCACCAGGTACAGTCAAAATTTGGCTGGCACTCATTCCGCTCAAAAACAAACCCTTTGCATTGCTCGTCTTCTTGCAAGTCTTCTGGTCTAGGCATCATTGTACTGCCACCCCAGCGATAGTGGCAGTGAATACAAGTGCTGTTAATGGATCTGATGGCGTGTGCCGCGCAGCTATAAGAAGCTTGCCGTGGACGTGAAGCCCGGCAGCCAGGTGCTGTGCGCTGACGGTTCCATTGTGATGGAGGTGATCAGCACTGACCCCGCAGCGGGCACGGTGCGGGCACGCTGCCTCAACACAGCCATGCTGGGGTGAGAGGCGGGGCAAGGGACATGCAAGCCGGGACAAGCAGCAGCACGAGTAGAAGCACAAGCAGATTTAGAATCGTAACCAGAAGTACAAGCAAAAGCACAGTATAACAACCAGACTGCTGCAACCATGCGCCCATAACGGTATTTTGCATCCAGTAATGGCATTGCGCGATGCATGGCATGCTGAGTTGCGCTGCGCTGCTCGCTCACGCTGAATGGCGTGAGTTGTCAAGCCACTGCATATATAGTCATGCATGGTGCGCAGACTTGATCCAGAGGGTGCTGCTTGTGTCTCATGGGGCCATCTGCTGCCCATATCTCCTCAAATGCTGACTCGCTGCTGCTTGCGTGTCCCCGTCTGTGTGTCCAGTGAGCGCAAGAACGTGAACCTGCCTGGAGTGGTGGTGGACCTGCCCACGCTCACGGAGAAGGACGTGGACGACATCACCAACTGGGCAGTGCCCAACGACATCGACTTCATCGCCGCCTCCTTTGTGCGGAAGGGGTCGGACCTAGACACCATCCGCCAGGTGGGCCTTCACAGCACATGCCACTAGCCTTGCTGTGAACGTTCCGCCTGGGGAATGCTTGTAATCAGTGTTGTGGCACTTCAGCAGCTTAGCATGTCGCGGCTGTGCTGGTGCTTGGGCCGTTTTCAGGTGCTCGGTGAGAAAGGCAAGTACATCAAGATCATCTCCAAGGTGGAGAACCAGGAGGGCGTCCAGAACTTCGATGAGATCCTTCACAAGACAGATGCCGTCATGGTAGGAGTTGACTGTCAGGCATGTTAGGGAGGGAGGTATAAATGCGTAGTCTTATGTTTGCTGTACTGTCAGGATGCCGGTGACAAGTACCGAAGCATTGACTGCGCACGTTTTCTACAGTACCTGACAGATTACATACTTCATGCTTGTGCTTCATTCCGAGGTCAACTATCGCTTGCTCATCATGCTGCTGCTGCCGGCCACCATATGAATATGAGCATGGCGAGGATGTGGCGTGTTGGCGGCTTACCTGTGTGCTGGCCATTGGTTCGACCTCAGGTTGCACGTGGTGATCTGGGCATGGAAATCCCCACAGAAAAGATCTTCCTTGCTCAGAAGATGATGATCCAAAAGTGTAACTACGCGGGCAAGCCAGTCATCACCGCCACACAGATGCTCGAGTCCATGATTAAGGTGGGGATGCAGCGCCAGAGGTGGGTAGGAATATCCAACTGCACACTGCCCGCTTAGGTTTACACGGATGCACCCAGACAAATTGATGAAGTTGGGTTTTGAAGTTACTGCGAGACCACCGGTTGTCAGGATACCGGGCTTGAGGGTGCACTGAAGCAAGGCTCACTGAACTTCACACTGCACGCTGTGTGCCTTGTGTCCGGCCTCAGAACCCTCGCCCGACCCGTGCCGAGGCGACGGACGTGGCCAATGCAGTGCTGGACGGGACCGACTGCGTCATGCTTTCAGGCGAGACGGCGGCGGGCTCATTCCCGGTGGAGGCAGTCAAGGTGGGCGGAGCTGAAGCGTTGAAGCGGCAGGCGGAGGGCAAGAACGGAGCAGTTTGTGTAGAAGCATAGAATCGCGAATCGCCTGCAAGGTCATGAAAACAATTCCACTGCAATGTCGACGCGTGGGACTACCTAGCACTTTCGGATGTTGATAAAAAACCATGGTCATTCCACAAGGCCGCTGGAGTAGAGATGTAGTTGGTTGTCCTAACCAACAGTGCCTTTCAGCCTACCTCACCTTTGCCTTTACACCGGTATGACCTTACAAACCTGTGCGAGCGCTTATGGCCAATACCTGTCAGGATCAGACACTTGCAATGTGCAACTGGCCTCTGCAAGGCTAGGAACGTTGGCAGTAGGTCACGTAAAGTCGTTGGATCCCACACCTTACGCACTGCACCTTGCATCCAGGTGATGACCAAGATTTGCCGCGAGGCCGAGGCCTCCCTGGACTACTACGCCATGTTCAAGAACATCCTCAAGCAGGCACCCATGCCCATGAGCCCGCTGGAGTCCCTGGCCTCCTCCGCAGTGCGCACCGCCCACAAGGTGCACGCATCGCTCATCGTGGTGCTCACGCGAGGAGGGTCGACGGCACGATTGGTGGCAAAGTACCGCCCATTGGTGCGTGGCGTCAACACATATGGGGGCACGTGGGACAGTGCGAAGTGGGGCTGAGGTGCTGGCAGCTCAACGGCACGTGTTCAGGGCAGTGGAAGCACAACTATTGTGAAAGGGCAGGACAGCAGCTTGTGCAAGACTGGTGCAGCAGGTGCTCGGCACATGGCAAGACATCTGCCTGCCAATTTCTAGGGCAATTGGATGTGATCGTTCAGGTCTATCCAAGCCTAACCATTCTCATCATCCCAGGTTTCCTGTCAAGGCAGTTCTGCTGCTTGTTGTCAATTTGTGCTTGGCTCGTGGTTGTTGCGTGCGCAGGTGCCCGTGTTGACGGTGGCCGTGCCCGTGCTGACCACTGACAGCCTCACCTGGAGCTGCAGCGGGGAGAGCCCGGCGCGGCAATGCCTGGTCACACGTGGCCTGCTGCCGCTGCTGGCAGAGGGATCAGCACGGTGAGTGACGGGCACAGCCGGGCAGGACCAAGGCTTAGCATTTCAGCCTCGTATGCCACGAATGAGCACCTGGCAATCTGGCTGGCGCGTTGATGCAGACAACGAGTGTACGGCAAAAACCAAAGCTGAAAAGGCACAGTGTGTCAGGCCTGAATTGGACAAAAAAAAACAATTACACAGAACCTGGCTCCTGGTCTGCATGTTGACTGCATGGTCTGGGTCTGTGTCTGCCCATCACAATCTGCACGCGCCGCATCAGCAGTGTGATTGGAATTTGCTTGGCATAGTTATCGGTGTCATGCACCCTCCTCATTGTTCCTTTCAGGGCCACTGACACGGACACAACAGACGAGATCCTGGCCGCTGCCATTGAGCACGCCAAGCGCATGCGCTACTGTGCACGCGGCGACTCAATCGTGGCGCTGCACCGCATTGGCAATGCCTCAGTCATCAAAATTGTTGACATCAAGTAGACACCTTGTGGAACAGCATGACGACAGTCAACTCAACGCAACTGCCTGACAGTCCTATCCTACAGCATCCCATCATAACATGTTTTTTGACATGTTGGTTCTAGCATCCCACCATAACAGGTTGGATCACGTGCTGGTTGACAATGAGACGGACATCGAGTGGGCATTTTACATTTCGTGCAATTTCAAAACGTTCAACAGGCAAGACCAGTAGTCCGTGCATGCAGACATTGCTGGCATGGGCCTGCCATCCTGTCCCTAAGATTTTGAAGGCCTGCGCAATCAACGTACCTGAGACCAGCTGCATTTATTGAGCATGACATTGTTGTTTCGAGCTGGGCTAAAGGCAAGAGTTCTTGGATGCTTGATGAGCTGCAGGTATTGGCGATCAAAACACAACGCTGTCACATGTGTTAAGGTTGCATGTGCACATGTGAAGGTTGTGTGTGCATCACACTACCGATTGGCAGCTGCCAATTGTGGACGACACAAACGGCTCTTTAAAGCCACGTTGCTACCGCACAGCTTACGTGATCCGAGCATGCTATGGCATGATGGTTCAAAGATGAAGGCGATGGTACTGTGCATTGTACCAGACGTTGTGACTGCGACCTTCATCATCATCATCATTACATAGCTTCTCATGGTTCAACCCACGGTACCGCAGGACCAACCAGCTAGGCGCTCAACAGCAGCCACCTTGACCGAGTTATATAATAAGTTGTCAACGCCACAATTACATCTTACGAAGAGGCAGTGCACACCATGAAGCACGTCCAACGCAAACATCAACTGGTTGCGCAAATTGCAAAAACTTCTCTTAGTAAAAGGGAATCTGACCGTGTCAGCAAGGGGTGGTGAGGCCCTTGTGGCCATCACTCCACAGAACATCTTCCGAAAGTGAGTTACCGAGCAAGTGTGGGGCTGTATATGTTTTCAGTGCTACAAGGCTATATCTACAAAGCTATACAATGGTATGCATGTGTAGAGACTGATGTACCGCCTGTAGCCTACTTACAAGGCAACAGAGAGGAGAGGCCTGGTGGTGGCTTTGCGGGAAGTGGCCCCAGTAGAAACTCAGGCGGCCCAACTCACGAATACTGGCCTGCCGAACCACAGGCAGCCCCAATGAACGGCCCAGTCAACCCACGCGCGGCCCAGTCAACCCACGCGCGGCCCAGTCAACCCAAGGGCGGCCCAGTTACTGAAGCCCTAGTTTGTATAAAAAGGTTCGCTTTTGAGATCTGATTGTTCCATCCCATTCCGAGGTTGTTCCTTACTTAGCTAGTGTGTATCATCTGTCAGACAGAGCCGAGCATCGCCGGATTGCACAAAGTGCGTTACCGGTGGCCCTTTCACTTTGGGCCCCTTTCACGTTAACGATCGCCACTTGTCGACGTGTCTGCTTGCTGTTTGTGATGTCAGTACAGCCTGACTGTGCCCAGATGAACAGCCAAGCATGAGGGTTCAGCCTCGGGTTTCCAAATCTGTCCAGTTGTACAAAGTCAAAGATGGAAACCCGTGTGTTTTGTTTTGGAGGACGTGCCATGGTTCCCCTTTGTGCCATGGTTCTTTGGAACTTGGCAGACAGCCATGGAGTGCAAGCAGCTTGGCGGACAGCTTATAAGATTGGCGATGCCGTCCCCGTTGCAGCCAACAAAGTCGGCCCGTTCAACAACCCAACAGAGATATATGAGTACTACAACTTTCCCTTCTGCCTGCCAGAGAAGAAGAAAGAATACAAGTTGTTACATCTCGGAGAGGTGGGCTACAAGGGCACCTGCTCAAATTGGACCGGCCAGCACGCATCAGCTCCACTGGCACATTGCAAGTGCAAGCGCATTGGTGATGGCCGGTTGTCTGTGCCCTATGCAAGTGCCCCTTGTTACTTTAGTACAGTTTTAAAGCGAAGTTATCAGTCGATGAACGCAGGTGCTGGAGGGGGGCCGTGATGTCTCAACTCCGTACAAGATCGCATTCCGTGAGGATGTGGACAAGAGAATGCTGTGCAAGAAGCAGCTGGGCAGCAAGGAGCTTGACGCATTCCGAGCAGCGGTTCAGAACGATTACTACTTTCAAGTACGTTACAAGTGCATTACAGCCATGCACGTATTTCTACGGAGCAGATTCAAGAGCACAGTACAGCATTTTAGAATCCTGACCTTCGTATGGCATCTGATTATTCTTGGCCTGCCAGGTATGTGCTCCACCAAGCCGGGCCATCGTTCGCCCAAGGACCTCCTGTTTGGTAGGGTTGCATACCAGATGGGACAGCTCTTATCGGCAAGGGCTGCTGACTGGCTCTGGCTGGAACATAGATCAATGGCTCTACATGGATAAAGCCGACATCTTGTATTTACACGGGCTCTCGCTCGGAAGCATTATAGACCACCTTTGGCCACACAGGCGATGTACTTTTGCATGCAGATGTTCGCGGACAGCCTGCCAGTCTGGGGCTTCATTGGAAAGGTGCAGAAGCAGAATTCTAATCCCAAGGAGAATCGCTTGATGCTTTTCACCGACTTGCATTTTGAGTTTCGCTGGAATGAGGACAACCTCATTGAAGTTAATGTGTTCAGCGACCCTGCCCGCATAGTGGACATTACCACATTGGATGAGGCAACGGTTGATTTCAGTTATTCAGTTAAATGGCGGCCAACCACCACCAGCTATGCTCACCGCATGGACCGCTACTCTACGTACTCCCTCCTGCCACAGCACCAGAAGGTGGGTGCAGACAGCAAGCTTGGCACGTGGGCGGCAGTTTCAGGCAGTTTCAAACTCGTTTCAGACAGTCTTAGTACGGCATGACGTACATGCCCAAATGGCTAGCAAAGTCTGCACGGCCACAACCACACCCACAATCACTCCACAATCAATGTGTCTGCGCCTAGTAGGTGGCCTCACGCGCATGACGCGATGTAAGCCATATGATGGTGACCGTTTGGTTCCCCAATTCGTACGATGGGGATGATGGCATGTAAGCCACATGATGGTGACCGTTTGGTTCCCCAATTCGTACAATGGGGATGATGGCATGTAAGCCACATGATGGTGAC
>QAXH01005080.1:23816-37912 GCA_004335635.1 Chloromonas sp. AAM2
CGTACGATGGGGATGCTGGCATGTAAGCCACATGATGGTGACCGTTTGGTTCCCCAATTCGTACAATGGGGATGATGGCATGTAAGCCACATGACGGTGACCATTTGATGCACCATTAAATAAAATGGAGATGATGGCATCTCTTTCTACTTGCACGGGGGGTTCCAGCGATTCAAGCAGGTCTGAACAACCCCATTACAAAAGGCTTTTCTGATTATTTGACCACTTTTTCACTCCTGCTTGCACTGTAGATTCATGGTGCAGTGACAGGCCCTATTTCAATCGGCCCAGTATCCGATCAGTCTATGTGGCAAATGACGCCATGCACTTGTTTCCACTTGTACCTGTAGATTCATCGGTACTCAATCATCAACTCGTGCCTGACAGTCGCGATATTGATTGGCTTCCTGGCCACCATCGTCCGTGTGCTCAGAAAAGACTTCCTAAAATACACCAAGGACGTTGAGATTGTAGAGGACACCGATGAGAAAGGGTGGAGGTACCTGCATGGGGATGTGTTCCGCGTCCCCAGCCATGCAAACCTGCTGGCAGCCATGATGGGCGTGGGCGCGCAACTGCTGACAGCAGTCGCGGTCATCTTCATCCTGTCTTTGACGGGGTTATTCTACCCGCATAATCGTGGTAGATTATTGAGTGCGTGTGTGGTGCTGTATGCGCTTACAGCAGGCATCGCAGGTAAGCGCAGGCCACACGCAAAGTGTGGACAGAAGGGATGGTGTTGGGCAGCATAGACGAAAAGAAAAGACAGCATTCCAGCTGTGCAGCGCAATAAGGCAAGCTGTGCCATCTCAACACGCCTGTAGGACTCAGTCCGTCAATCAAACGGCCAGTGCTGCTTGAAACCCAGACACTGATGAACATTGATGAGCTGCACGCTGCGTCTCTTAGCTGCCAGACCCATGCGCCTTGCCTCCGTTGCTCCCTCACTGCCCTTGTAGCACTACCCTCCCTTGCCTTGCATGTGCACCTAACGCACATGTGTGCCTAATGCTTTTACCATGGCCTGAAGCCGCCTGGCCACCCTCTGCCCACAGGCTACGTGGGAGGTACGTACTACAAGATGCTGTACGGCACAGACTGGGTGGCAAACGTGCGGCTGTGTGCGGGCCTCTTCTGTGGGCCTGTGGGGGTCGTGTTTGCTTGTCTCAACACACTGGCAATATTTTACAAGGTAAGGTAATCGTACAGTGACTAACTGTGCTGCTATATGGCTCAGCAGGCTGAGCATAACCTGTGCGTGTGTCAGGAAAGCAATTGCAAACTCGGGTAGCGTCTGGATGGGACTCACCGCTCTTATGGCTTCACAGCAGTCTTCTGCGCTCTTGACTCCCGAATCTCACATGTTGCGTGCTCCCTCGCATCTCCAACTGCAGTCCAGTGTGGCCCTGCCGTTTGGCACCATTGTGATCCTGGTCGCGATCTGGGCGTTCATCGCGCTCCCACTCACAATACTGGGAGGCATGGCCGCCAAGGACTCCAACGCAGAGCTGCACGCCCCATGCAGGTCAGTCAGGGCAAACATGTTGAGCTTGTGCATGCATGCGAGTCTGCCAGGCCTGGAACGCATTCAACCTTCACCATCATGCACCATCAGTCCAACATGGACAATGTCCTGGCCACGTTTTGCTTATAAGCTCATCATGACATACACTGCATTTGCCATCTACGCCCTTGCCATCACATCCCTTTAGACCAGCCCTTCCAGTACCCTTTAAACCAGTACCCTTCCCAGCCTAGTTCGTGCTTGGCACGCAGGACCACCAAGCTGCCCCGGGAGGTGCCCCGGCTAGCCTGGTACCGCAGCACCATCCCACAGATGCTCATGGCAGGGATCCTGCCTTTCTCCGCCATCTTCATCCAGCTGTTCTACATCTTTGCGTCCGTCTGGGGCTTCAAGGCAAGTAGCAAACGGCGTAGCATCAGGAACAGAGTGGGTTTATCAACCCCAGTTTTAACACCTTCAAGAGCAAGGAATGATCGTGATTCTTTTTGTTGCCAGGTATTGGCAAAGCTTCAATTGGAATCTTGTCGCATATGCTGTGTGCTTTTCAGTCGCCTGGCGTTGCAAGGGGTTTACCCCGACCTGCCCCTGTCTGTATTCGATATGTGTTTGGCAAGGTTGTGTCCTAAGCCGTCCTCATCCGCTATGTGTGGTGCTGCCTGCAGGTCTACACCATCTACTCAGTCCTATTCTTAGTGTTTATCATTCTGTTGATCATCACTGCCTTTGTCACAGTTGCACTCACCTATCTGCAGCTAGCAGCGGAAGATCACAGGTGAGGGGTGTTGTAAAGCGCACATTATCAGGTAGACGATGCGCGTTATCTTGCTGATGAAGCCCAGCTAGGTGCTGGTGAGGATGACGCAAGCATGTGTGCGGCAACACCAGGGGCACACGCCCAGGATTGCCCCCCGGGATGCATCAGCTGCTACCATCGCCTCTGGCGGTTCTGTGACACGGATGAACAACTGTTATAGACCGGTACGGACGTCTGCCATACAGTAATTCACAACTTGCATGAAGGGAGAGTTAGGCCACTAACTCGTCCAAAGGATGAGGGAGAAGAAGTTAGACTTTAAATAAAGAGGAATCCCACATCGTCAGCGGCTGTTAGTTACCACCGCAGTGCGCACGCACGTTCACCCAGCCTGTTAGTTACCACCGCAGTGCGCACGTTCACCCAGCCTTTTGCCAGGTCCAAGCCTCTCTGTGCGTGTGCGGTCGCTCTTTTTGCCTTCAGGTGGTGGTGGCGATCGTTCCTGTGTGGAGGGTCCACCGGCATTTTCATCTTCGGGTACTGCTTTTGGTACTACTTTAAGCGGTCCAACATGTCAGGGATCATGCAGGTGCGGTCTGGTTCTGAACAACAGGCAGCATTTCTGAAAATGACAGCGGTAACCAATCTGGCTCGTAGTGTGACTTGCCGGCGCTTGCCGCATGCCAGACTGCCTCCCCAGAGTTGCATTGAGCGCACAGTTTGGTTTAGATGGCCACGCACATGTTCAGAGTTCTGATTTCTCAGCCAGTGCTTCTAGTAGCTCTGCAGATGCAAGCTAACAGAACAATCAGCACGTCACTGTCTGTCAGAGCGTGTCACTCAATTGTCGTGCTTTATTGCGTGCCCGGCTGCAGACAAGCTTTTTCTTTGGTTACAACGCGGTTATCTGCTATGCCTTTTTGCTGATGCTGGGCTCCGTTGGCTTTGGTGCATCGCACATGTTCGTGTTGCACATCTACAGGTGAGGCGGCTCTCATGCGCATCCAGCTGCCCGGCTGCCTAACCTTCAGAGTAGCCTGTGCCTTGCACAAGAATGATCTGTGCTTGTGCAGACCGCTGGACGTAAAACATGGTACACGATTTCTCACTGGCAGAAGCTGACACCTGTCTGCTGCCTGTGTAGAACCACCTGACTTGTCTCCGTACGGTGCGACTGTCCTGTACCAAAGCCGACACTCCCCACTTTTGCAGGGCCATTAAGTGCGAGTGAAGAGGCACTGCTCAAGCTCATCTATAGCCGTACTGCATCGCCACCTGGCTGTGACAGGCCATCGGCCAATTTTGACCAGAGGCATCCCATGTCAGCTCTGATGGCTGAGCCACTAGCCATGCAACCAGCACGGCTTTGTATGAAGCTCTGTCATTAAGCACGAGGATGGGAGGTAGCATTTTCGTGCCAGGCTGCAGTAGTGCTCGTCCAAGCAGCAACAGCAATCCGGTGCGAGCGCGCCAAAGGTGCCACGCCCTGTTGTGGCGCTGTTGTGTACAACATGCAGCTGCTTGGGACGTTGACAAGTGGTGCAACCCAGATTCGCAGATGGCCTCGGGCAGAGGTGCTGACAGTGACATGGTGAAGGGCACGTGGGGTTCGAGCATCGCTGTATGTCCGCCACTTCTACGTTGTGACCCAGTTACGGCAGCAGGCTTAGGGTCTGTGTTGGTAAGCACAATCAGCCACCAGTTCGCAGGACTCCTCACAGAGGGCAGCTGGATGAAATGAATTTGGCAGACCATGCATATGTCTGTGCCTCCGGAGCTGGTCCTTGCATGCCGCATGGGATATTGGAAACTGGCAATCACAAGGCAGCAATGTGTCTACCTATCACACTCACTCAGCTGAGTGTGATAGCTGGGACAGAAGTACATGCCAGACCGAACGGAATTAGACATCGGTGATGTATCTTCTGGAGGCTGATCGGTGGTAGAGTGAGACACCCCCCACCTCTAGTGATCTTTGAAATTGCCATGCGTGAGTATAGATACCAATAGTCATCACAATGTCCTTTTGAACGACGTTCTTAATACAGCCAGTGAAATGCTGTTGTCACTAGGCTAACTGGGTTATATGACTGCAGAATATATTTCGAGAGGAGCAGCTTGATATCATTCCATGACAGAGTTCATCTGAGCAGAAGGCCCAGGTGGCCAGACTCGTCTGTTGCCATGTGCGAATGGCAAGGGCCCTTCCAGGGGTTGCATTGGAAGATTTGTTGAGAATATTTGCACTGATGTTCGTCCTCCACTGCTGGCCTGGTGAACTGCACTGTGTTACGTTACTGCATCTGGTGGCTTGTGTGAATCGAACAATGAAGCAGGGAGATGTGCAGCTGTTGTTTTACTGATTGAACGCAAGTGTCTCGGGGGTTCAACGTGATCGATTGAGACGGATGTCGCATTTGCATTGATGACTGTTGGCAGTGCACGATGTGTGGCAAGCGTTTGTTGCTCGAGGGAATCGGGCATCTTGCTGTTTGTGACAGTCTATGCAGGCTGTCACCTGCTGAGTCTCTGAAGGATCAACCCAAGGTTCGCTGACCTGCTTTCCCATTTACGTATGAAAGATGACTTGTGAGCTGTGCTTGCCTGTCAGTGTAGGTATAGGGACGTCGTGTCTACGATTTCTGAGCTGGGCACTAGGTTCACGGCTTTGAGACTGTGGCACATGGTGTCTGCAAGCCGCAGGCATCAGCAGCTCCACCCCAGCGAAATGTTTGCTTCCACGCTTGCCAGCCCTGAATCTCACGTGTCAAAGCTGCCCTGCCCTGCTCAGACAGACACATGGTCACTCAGTGTGCACCGCAACCGCGTCTGGAAACCCAACGCAACTGTTTGTCATAAGACTTGCTGGGAAACAATGAGTCGAGCAAAATATTGATCAGGCCCGGGCTGGAAGTGTGACATGCAGGATCACTTCAGCAGGCACACCTCACGAGTGGCAGCTCTAGACATGCGGCCGAGACAGGGTACCCCGATGGTGTGTGTAAGGCCATGGATTTGACGGCATTGTGTTCCCCTCATCAAGAGCTGTCAAAAAGGCCCCTTATTGCTGTCATTAGGTCCTGTTTGGGTCAGACATGCGGTCGAGGACTGGGGTGTTCACGGTAGTCTCCTGTATGCACAGCATGGCATGGGGCTATGAAAGTGTGTCCGCCCTGTGCTCCTCTGCTGGCTGATGACCTTCAGCAGAGAGACACCGATTAGTTGTGACACCGGTGATTTGGTTGGTTTGTTGCACCAGCAGAAGCACTGTCCATGCATCATAGTCATAGATACACAACATGAACAGTCACGGTGTGCCTCATTTGCTACTGCGACAGGCCTGAGAATGCAACTCCTAAAGAACATGTAACGGATGCAGCAAGAGTGTGGCATGAACAGCACGTGGCGTAAGGCGTAATCATGGTCTGTTCACTACAAAAGCCAGTCTGGCATACCCACACGAGTAAATTAGACAGATGATTGCTCTGCAAGCGTCGCCAACAGACACTGGCTTAAATGGATAACAGGCTTGCTGCCATCCGAGTACGTGGAGTGTGTTATTCACACCAGAGGCTGCTGATGTGTTACACTTTCAACCATCAGCCTTCAGGTCTCTCAGGCCTGTCCATCATGGGTCGTCGCTTCTTTGCAACGTCCTGTCCCACAAACTCCGGTCTCTTGTGCAACCCTACAGGTGTGCAGGCTGTCAACGAGTTTGAAACTAGGCGCAAAACATGGGATGCATGCACCAGAAGTTCAAGTTGACGCTGTATGGCGTGTGCCTTGTGGTACGTGTTATCGGCCAAGTGAGCAAACCCAGCTGCCTCCAACCGCACAACCCCCACTGAGACCTGTGCCACTCGTAGCCTGAGACCTTGGCCCGCTGGCCTGATGTTGCGGCAATGTTTTCTGTGAACGGCTGGTGGCAGCTCGTAGGTGCGAGCGGTACGGGAGGTGAAGGCATCCACAATGCCTGGGCAGCCTGGTGTTGCCCAGTAGAATGGTAAGTTGTGCCCGTCCTGGTTGTGGTGGCTTATACTGCTGTGTGAAGGCTGCGGAAGGTGACTTCATGGCATGAAATCCTCCTCATCACTTGAGTCCTCATCACCTGCTTGAACTGATGGGGTTGGTGGTTGTGCTACTGCTGTTACTACCACCGTTGTGCGTTTGTGAGAGGGCTGTTGCTGGATGATGATGTGCTAGGATGCTGGGCACTGCGAGTCGAGACTGCACGCAACCCGCCCCTTCAGGAGGAGCACTGATGTGTGTGTGGGGGGTTGCTGCCCTGGGGTGCTGCTGGGTGGTTGAGAAAGCTGAATAGCACGCCATTCAACTCAGTTGCGCTGAATCCGACACGGGGGGCGACCGCCTGCCGCTGCTATGACACATTGTGCCGTGCGAGTGAGTGTCATCTGCGTGGATTCAAGACAAATGTTGTCATTTCATCAAGCATTGCTAATGCTTCCAGCCCCAGGGCTTCCACATCAGAACTGAGCTCAGCAATCAGCTCGTTGAGCAGATGCTCCTTCTCCTCACGAGACATATCACCAACCCCACCACTGGCAATAAAGAGCCAGCGTTCAGGTCAGCTGCTTGGCGGTTGATGGCGTGTGCTGCTGTTAAGTAGCTGATGATGTCACCTTTGCACCACCAGTAATTGGCCATCAGATCTGCCCACTACGTCTAGACACATGAAGTGCCTGTAATTGTTTCCCAGAGCAATGACACTGTACTTGCATCAACCACTAGGCCTTAGATACATGCTGTGTATTTTCTCTCGTGCCATGGGCAAGGGTTTTGCCGCTGGTCACATGCATGAGCGCATCATATGCATGGGCGCATCACATGCATGGGCGCATCACACATACCCGTCACTTGATACTCGGGGTGTTGTTGTCCTGACCGCAAACCAGTTTTGGACTATGGCGTCCTGCGTTATGACGACTCTTATCGCAGCTGTCTCTCCGAGCTCTGAGCTGCACATCCAAGGCACCTTCACCCAATCATAGCACCAGACATCAGGTCTAAGTTGCTAGTCACGGTCAACAATCAATGGGGACTCCTGGCGTAGTTTTCATGCGTGTCTCTTATGCACAGAGGCACTGTGCGGGCACCCGTCACTTGATCTTGTCCACTTTTAAAGCGTGAGATTGCCAGGACTGCCATACGCAAGGGATTGACAAGAGCCGTAGCTTGTACGTGGCGTGTGCATTCCCAGTGTCGTGTTGGATTCAGCTGCACTGCCCGCTGAGACGATTGTACCAGAGATGACAAGCAGCATGGGAGACGCATGCGCCCGTTGCGAAATCAAACAAGTTGGACTGATACTTCAGGAGGATCACACCCGATCTCACTCACTACCTGACCCGACGTTCTTAGTTGCTCGAAGAAACTCGAACGTCCGTTCTTAGTTGCTCTCGTGCAAGACTCATGCACAATCGTTGAGATTATGCAGAGCAACCTGGACAAAGCACCTCAACGGCTCAATAGCACTGACAAGAGTCATGCAACTTGCTGCGTACCGCGGAGGGGGGGGTGGCCCTCACCAGCCTACCAGGCCACAGAAGGCCTTCAGCACACGCAAGGCGCTCGCGAAGCCGGGCCTGAACACCACAGTCCGAGCCACCAGAAAGCTGCTGCCTATACCATTGTACCCGGTGCGTAATGAACGCGCAAACTCCGTTCGCATGCATACAGCTGGCCCATGCAGTCGACACGCGTGTCATCCGCACGGCCGCAGGCTGGCCTTAGCGTGGCCTTGGATGTGTTGCAATGGGCGGAGTTATGCTGTCCAGACTTGGGGCTGCAGCTCAATAATAACAACCTCAGTCCTCTGCTGCAACTGCTGGACAAGAATGACCTGGTACTGTCTAATGTGACGAGTATCACCTGTCATGTGAGCGCTTGACGTAGTGTTGCATGGCATATGAGCCCCAGACTGTCTTCTAGGAAGATGCATGGCATACAACATGGAGCGTAGCAGATTGCATGGCATAGAATTCTGGCAGTTGCTGCTGCATGGTCAAACAAGGTGCAATGCCAGGACCAAGCTGGCAGGTCTCAGGTCATGCGTGCCTGTAGAAACCAACACACTACAGCTCACAGAAACGTTCAGCACTCGAAAGCTCTGCACGCATCACCCTCACCTTCTTGCTTTGCCTCAATGGCCGCAAAGGCTTCAAGTGCTGCCTGACAACTGCATTGACTACACCTGGAGACCCTTGCTGTTCTTGCCTCTTGGTTGTCTGCGCTGCTGTTACCGTTGGCTTTGATTGGGTGTCAGCACCCGCCCTTTCCTCCACCGACTCGTGGCCACTCTCACCCTTGTGCTGTGCATCTGCAGGGAGTGACCCTAGATGGCCAACAGCCCGCAACTCTGGCAGCTGTGTTCCCAAACCTGCAGCAGTTGACCCTTTCCAGTTGCTTCATCTCAGATGTCATGGTACCACTGGCTGGCTGCAAGGAATTGAGAGAGCTGCACCTAGAGGGTGCAGCAAACTGGGGATTTCATGGCGCAGGTGACGCAGATGAGAGGCAAGAAGCCTGGCTGCCCCAGCTGCAGCAGCTGGCCAACCTGCCCGGTCTATCAGCTCTCAGCATCAGCATCCACGGCTACCCTACCTCCTTCATACCCCTCTTGGCAGGCCAGCTCACAGCATTGGAGCTACAAGGCATCCGGTCTAGGGACAAGTATTTAGTTGCAGGGCCAGCCGTAAAAAGAGCATGTGCAGCAGCATTTGCGGCAGCGGCTCAATGCACGAGTGTGCGTCAGCTGACGCTCAACAAGTGCAGTCACATGCAACTGGGTGTGCTGACCACCTTGACCCGATTGGAGACACTGCATGTCGAGGCCTTTAGGGACAGCAATGCGGATGAGTTGGTCAGCACACTGCTACAGTTCCCACACCTGCAGCATATCAAGTGTGATTGGCGTCGTATGTGCGACCCAGCCAAGTCATATGCAGACAGCCCCTGCAAGTGGCAACAGCTGACTCTTGGAGTGGCCTCACCCGGTCTGGTATTCAGACTCCCACTCCACTCCCTGACCCAGCCATTGCAGTATCACACTCTGCACCTGAATAGTTATGATTTGAGTGTGGCAGATGTGCAGACAGCAGTGGATAACCTGGCCCGCAGCGGTCAGGGCACCTGTTTGCAGCCACGAGATAACACATACACGCAGGGCAACCTGACCCGGCACAGATTTGACATCTACTTCACTCCTGGGCGATACTGCCCGCCCAACAGGCATGCAGCCCTGCTACGTACAGCTAAACCCCTGGTGCCCCAGAGTAACATCAATTCGTTTGACCTCAGCAGTGCGGTGGTCAATGCAGATTTCGTAAGAGCACTGCGGGACATCACACCCACCACAATTGTTGCTCTGGACTTGTGCACATGCACCTTCGAAGCTAGCGGCTGGGCTGAGCTAGCCACGTGTTTCCCACATCTGCAGCAGCTGCTTGTGATGGGAGCTCAACACCAGCTGAGCAAAGAGGATATCATGAGCTACTTTACAGCCGCACACGCCACTAACCGCCGAGCAGCTGACTTGAGGCTGCATAATCCTGGAGGAGGGCCTTTTATTGCCAGTGGTGGGGTTGGTGATATGTCTCGTGAGGAGAAGGAGCATCTGCTCAATGAGTTCATTGCTGAGCTCAGTTCTGCTGTGAAAGCCCTGGGGCTGGAGGCTCAGGTGACGCGTTAGCAAGGCGTGATGGAATGACCAAGTTTGTCTTCAAGACATACGGATGACGCTCACTGACGCACCTCGCACCTCACGCCTGTTATGAGCTGCCACCAGCCCTTGACTGCTAAGCAGTTCAGCTCCACAACCAGATATCTTGTGCCACCTGCACCAGCCAGCCCCTGAGGATCAGGAACTCTGGTGTCACACGTGCTGCCAAAGGGTGCACAGGGCAGCAGCAGGCAACCCACCCTCACAGGCTGGCAGAATGCACTGAGGGGGAGCGGCTCAGCATAGGACAAGTGCAGCCAGTGTGGCGACAAGGGGCCAGCAGGGCTGGGTCTCAGGCTCTGATACAACAAGACAAACAAGGGTCAGTGGTGCAGTCAGGAGTGCACAGACGAGTGGCGCAGGTCTCATTAGGGGTTGTGAAGTTGGCAGCAGCTGGGTTAGCGCACCTGGCCGGTAACGATTACCACAAGGCAGTCGCCATACAATGTCAACTTGGACTTCTGGTGCATGCCTTTCAGTTTGGCCTTTTCTCACCCAGCAGCAAAGCATCCCATGTTTTGCGCCTAGTTTCAAACGTGTTTCAGCCTGCACACCTGTATGGCTGCACGAGACTGGAGATATTGCTCAACAAGCTCCTGTAGCACCTAGTATGCCGGCGTCCTGTTGCAACTGCATCCCCGCCTGAATTGCTATCACGCGATACTGGCTGTTTACGTGTCTTTGAACAAATTTGGCGGGCGAGGGAGGTGCTTTGATTGCATCACCATCCCCGGGGCCTTTATACGGCATGGCATGACAACTGTTTCTCTCATGAGGGTGGTATCAAACTCACTTAACATTTGTTTCATAACCAACTGTGTCAACCAGCCGCCACCGTGGCACAACAATCCCGCTGTCCACAACAAGCATGGTGGCATTAGCCCAACCTCCACAGATGTCACAGCCATTACGGACACCCCAGCACATGCTAATGGAGGCTGTAGAGAGTTGTTCAGCAAAGCTGGTAGAAGGTACCATGTGCCCGGGGGGCCCTTGTGCCAATGGTGGAACATGGTAGATCCTTGGTCAAGTCCTTGGTAGTAACCTGGTAGAACAGACCCTGCGGTAGAATATACCTGCCCTTCTACCAGGCTCAGTAGAACTTCCCTGGTAGAATGGAGTAGCCCAAACTTTTCGACGACAGAGAGTTGAATACAGTGTCAGCAAACGCTTAGTGTGCATGGTATACAGCCCAAGGGTGCCTCTTGGTGCGATGTTATAAACGAAGTTCAACCTGCAAGCCATGCCAGAGTGATGCAGAGTTGGGTGGGCGCCCACCACACAGTCTTCGCGCCCGCCAAGATTCTGGCCAATCATGGCGACACGGTGTGCAGCCAGCAGTCTGAGCATCGGCTTTCAGGCCGGTTATGCAAGACAACCGAGTTTGTCAATTGAATGCGTTATGTTTCAGATTGACAGCCGGGCGCCAACCAAACGCGCACTGAGCAAGCAAAGCAAGAGCAGGTTTTGGAGGTGGCAGACATTTCTTTTCAGATGAATGTATTGCGACAACGCATCAGTGAGTGTGAGGTCAAGGTGTCAGTGTGTGTGATGCGGTTGTCTTGGAAGGTTACCACTTGGCAAGTCTCAAAACCGAGCTGGGTTCGTCAGTGCCAGCAACGAAATGGCACGCACCAAGGTGTTGATGGTATTGGTGGATGGGATAGGCGATGTGACCGTACCTGCGTTCGGGGGCACGCCCCTGGAGATTGCGCACACACCTATCTTGGACGCTATTGCTGGTAGGTGACCCTTAAAATCAAAGCGCCTGACTGGCTACAACAGCAGGAAGTCACGAGCAAGTTGTTGTGACCTAGCATGCAACAATGCCATCAGAGGCAGAGGCCACATGCAACCTTCTCTGCTTACTCCCTTTGTGCTGCAGCTGCGGGATTGAACGGCTTGGTTGATCCTGTCGAGCCTGGGCTGGCATGTGGCAGCGATACAGCACACATGTCGCTGTTTGGATACGACCCGCGCCTGTAAGTGCTCCTCTCAACTTTCTGCAGGCATCCTGCTCATCGTGGCAGCTCTCTGGTGCTGGCATGCGCCACCATGAATCTCATGCATGTTCAGCACACATGTCTGTGAGTAGCCTCGCTTTGGAAGGGAATGAGTAGCTGCATTGTCGAATGCGGACTATTGCCTTTTCTCTACCCTGCGACCTTGCAAACATGTCCCTCGTCAGGTGATTATACAGCTCCGCCCTCAAGCCCTGTATGCAGGCACTACCGTGGCAGGGGTGCGTTTGAAAGCATGGGCGCGGGCATTCCCATGATCCCTGGAGACATCGCATTCAAGTGCAACTTTGCAACCTTGGACATCTCCACCAGCATAGTCACAAGCCGCAGAGCAGACCGACACTTTGAGCATGTGGGCCCAATGCTGTGTGCTGCCCTAGACGGTAGGCAATGCCCAGATGGTTCCTGTAGATGCCTGCTTGGTCACATACTGAAGGTTTGCATTGAGCTGGGGACGGACAGCCATGTGCGCCTGGCGTTCAATGATGGTCGCATCTGTGTCATGCCAGCCTCAGTGGCCCACATGCCTTCCTTTGGTGCCTGCTTTGCCATACGGCTGGTCATCTGAACAAGTGTTCATTCTACTGTTAGAGCGTAGCTGGTGCATGTGCGCCTGGCATCCCATGATCATTCATGCACGTGCGTCATGCCTGCTGCAAACTGAAGCTGAACAGCATGACGCCGTGACTTGCTCGTGTGTGCTTGCTGCCTCTGCCCAGGCCTGGTCCTGCCCGGCTACCCAGGGTACGCAGTGCGCGTGCGCTACGCCACGGAGCACCGGTGTGGTGTGGCGGTGTCGGGCCCGGGGCTGAGTGATGCGGTCAGCGGGACTGACCCGCTCAAGGACAGGTTGCCCCTGCTCACCTCACGGCCTGAGGATGAAACACCTGAGGTCAGCGCATCATGAGTGCAAGGAGGCACAGGGCTGGCAGGGACGCGGCTGGCTGGGGATCTCACACCTTCAGTTCCACTTGTGGGACGATGCAGATGTCAAACACACACACACACACACACACAGGCGACACGGTGGAAGTAGTTGCTCTAGGCAAACCGAGATGTGATTGATTATTAATACTACTTATACTAGTTACAAATACTAATGGCTATATAAGCGTGTAGCCGCGTGCGGCTTTCCAGTCTGTGCCCCCAGAGCCTGCACCTGACGTCCTGTTGGCACGCTGGCGCGTTGGGACTATGCATGTGTGTGCACTGACGTTTGTGTGCAGGCTTCCTTCACTGCTGGCCTGGTGAACGCGCTGTCCCAGGCCATCCAGGAGGTCTTAGAGGACCACCCAATCAACAAGGAACGCAAGGCACAGGTGCGGCTACAGGAAAGTCTGGTACCGCACAGCAGAGCTGCCTGGGCAGGGTGGGGTTGACATGACGAATGGCACATGGGGAAAGCGCTAACAACAACACTGGTTACAGGTTGCAGAGGCAGTTATGATAAGATGAGCAAATGAAGGACGGCATTTGCATGCAGAAATGGACGACAAGTGAGGGTACCAGGATTGCATGCAGTGCTTCACTGGCTGCTGTGTGCCTCCTGCACCGTGCCTCAGGGCCTGGCTGTTGCCAACGTTGTGTTGCTGCGGGGGTGCGGCAGCCGCATCCGGGTGGCGAGCTTTCAGGAGCTGCATGGCATGCGGGGAGTGGTGGTGGCGCCTACAAAGATCATAGCAGGTGCCTGGGGCAGCACAACTGAGAGCAGGGAAAGGCTTGAATGTTTGTGACGGGCATGGTACAGTCCTGGCATATGGCAGAGTGGGGGAGTAGTAGTTCATGCTGACGATTTAGCTTGTGTGTGGCACATGCATCGAGCAGGTACATGTGCCTGGGAGCTGCTGGTGGTGCTGATGGAGCATATTGTTCAGCAGCTCTGAAGGCCTGCCTTTATGGGTGCCTTGATGGGTGCCTTGATGGGCAGGTGATCAGGCTAGGCGTTCAAGAAGCACACTGCGGGATGGCAGGACGCGTTGGATGGCAGCAATTCAATCCCGGGCACAAGGATGGCCATGGCTTGCTGCGACACACATGGTCTCTGTGTGTGTGTGTGTG
>QAXH01005080.1:41095-55148 GCA_004335635.1 Chloromonas sp. AAM2
AGTGTTTATCACTTGTACTGTAAAGTTGTCAGCACACGTATACCGGGCTTCTCACAGCCGAGCCTCCGGCAGCCTCAGTTGCCAGCCCTCGGTCTGCCCCAGCCCTCGGTTCTGCCGACACCAGCAAGCCGACTCCCGCCTAGCCTTGAGCCTGGTGTGTACAGATTTACTCGATACCTTCTGCTTTCCTGCCCCTAGTCACTCGATGTATGCCCAACAACCAATCTGTCACGCTCGCTAATGTAGGCGACTATGCCTGTGTTATCATTACAAAGGCTAGACGAGCAGCATTAAGTCACGACAGTGCTGCTTTTGTTCTTTGCTCTGGGCATGTCTGCAAATGCCACATACTGATGGTAAATGCCACGTACTGATGGTGGTCATGGACTTCACTTACAACTTGAGGCAGGTAAGGCAGGTTGAGGCGGTTTGCGGTGACGTCGCGTGCATTTGAACTTCAGCCAGGTTGCGGACGGAGCACTGAGGTCAGTCATACCTTCACTGTCAGGAGCTGCAAGGCTTGCAGAGAAAGACATGCTTCAAAGTCGGTGGTGAAGCAGCAAGCCATCACAGCACTGCTTGGGCCATTTCTGCAGTTGCCCGGCAACGCAAAACCCACACAGGCAAGACCCACGCATCACGATGAGGTGAGCTCGTTATGATGCATTCAGCTACCACGGTCTCAACTTCTGCTGTGACCCTCATTCACTGTAAGCAAGTGAGGGTAGATACGCTAGACCTGACCACAGCTGCGAAGAGTCGGCGATCCAAGCGTCTTAGTGACTGAGGTTACAATTTTGAATTTTGTAGATTCAGCCGTTGAGCAACGGCTATTAGATTCGGCAACTGGACAGATCGTTGCGCACAACAGACAGACCCTTTGTTCAGGACACTTGTATCCACTCACTAGATGAAACAATTGGCAGAAAAGAAGCGATCTGTTTGACGGAGCCACCACAGGGCCATGAACCGAAGTGCCAGCAATGAAAACAGCGATCGACGGATCGCCTTGACGGTTCGCTGCCGTGGAGAGACCGGATGGCTCAATGCAGAGCCCAATGGCGATGTGTGCTTTGAAGGGGTGAGCGTAGTGCCTAAAACGCAGTGCCCTGCCAGGCATCACCGGTTTGCTGGATGGAATTGTGCATGGGATGCATCTCTGACATGGACAGCGCAGAAGATGTGCATGACGAAGATGTTGGTACACGTGCACCTCATCACGAAAGTCGGGTTGACATCAAGGCCTGAGCTGTGCATGGTACGGGTGCGGTGCCTCATTTGGGCTGTGCCATGCGCAGGCTTGTCGCAGGGCTGCCTTGCACATGTTCTCAGCTCCCACATGTTTGAACACCCTGCACATTCTCGTCCTTGCACACACAGATCAACTCCACCACTGCCACCAAGTCCGCGATACCATGCCTGGGCAAGTCCCTGCCTGTTAAGGTGACATGCACAGACATGCACTGGGGAACAGACAGCTCACTCTGTCGGCAGGTCGAGCTTACTTGCTGAGGTCGACATCAATTCAGTGGACACATATCATCAAACCCTCACCAGCTTCCGTCATTCTACGTGTCGCTCACTCTTGAGATCTCCAAAAGCACTTATCATGGCCCCACAATTACCAGTGCATGTCTACAGCCCTTGAGATTACAAATCATCGGCTTGTTCAAACATTCCGGAGTTGCACATGCTCACAGCAACATTCTAGCGGTGTTGGCTGGTTGAGTTTGCTTGTTGAGGTCAACATCAATTCGTTAAATGCACGTCTCCAAAACCTCACAGCTTCTCAATCTTGGAGCCTCTAAGGGATTACAACTGTCTGCACTGTCAGCAGCCTTACTTTCATCAGTTCTTGCCTGCGCAGTTATTTCCTCTCAAAGAGGTGATAGGCGCCAGCCTGCAGGGCAGCAGCGGGGTGCGCATCTGGCACTGCACTCCGTCCAGCTCCGGGGCAGGGCCCACGGCGAGGGTCAAGCAGACACTGCGCAAGTCAGATGTGTGAGTGTGACAAAACGTGCCTCAGCTCTAGCCTACAACTTTGGATGCGCCCACCGCCTCCAGTTCCTGGTTTGCTCTCAGTGTCACGTACGTGGTGTCTGCCCCTACCACTTGTGCACAGGTTTGAATGCAGCACCACTGCGGAGGCCCGACAGCTGGTGGCCACGCTGCAGAGCTCAGCCAGTTGGGGCGGCCAGGCCAGCGCCCCGAGGATTGTGGCTGTGGTCAACCCGGTCTCGGGACAGGGCAGGTGTGCCGCAGCAGAGCACCTGGGCATGTTTGCTCGGCAGGACCTGCAGCGCTGGTCTGTACTTGATCACTGGACTACAATCAATACATCGATCTGTCGACATATGGCCACCATACCTGACGCTTGCCCGACACCTTTGACTGGCACATTCTGCCTGTTGTGATCAGCACCCACTTCTGTCTCCTCGTCCTTACCCTCTCTGCTTCCCAGGTCACATTCCCCGACTGGGCACTGCCTGTTCCCTACCCCACCCCTGCAGGGGTCGCGGCATCTTCATGGACACCGTGCTGCCTCTCCTGAGGGACGTGGCGGGGCTCAGTGTGGAGGTGCACACCACCACCCACAAGGCACACGCCACACAGATAGTGCGGGGGCTGGACCTGAGCCAGGTAACTGTCTATGCCTCCCCAATGCTACCACACTCACAGCCTGATCAGAGCATTTTGACTTCCTACACAAGGCAAAGTCCAGCTGGCTTGCCATAAACGTTGCTCTTCACGGGTACTCTGCCCTTGCTGCAGCACTGCCCAATCATCAATTTTCCATTCATCCATTCATTCATCCATTCTTACATTCATCATCACAGACTGGAAGCTTGACACTGCATCAGATGCCGTGCTTCACTGCGCGAGTGCAGGTGTCCCTGCTGCTGTACGTGGGCGGAGACGGCACCGTGTTTGAAGGCATGCAGGTGCGGCCAGGCATGGAATGACAGCCCTGCTGGTAAAGCCAATTGTTGTTTACCTGGCTGGCGAGTGCCCATGGGCTCGGGACACAGGACTAACTGCTTTGTGTGTCAAGTGCAGAAAGTCAACGGCTCGCTTTGCATCTGCTTGCTGCCTGAAACTGCAGGGTTTGATGAGCCGTCCCGACTGGTGCACCGCCGTCAAGGTTCCCTTTGGCACAGTGCCCACCGGCAGCGGCAACGGGCTGGCGGCCTCCCTGGGCATGTGGGACCCCGTGACTGCGGCCCATGCAGTGTGCAAGAGGCGGACCAACCCCCTGGATATGGCCAGTGTTCTGCAGCCGCCTAGCTCCCGGTGAGGCAAACAAGCAGCTGGATGTAAAGCACGGTTATTATGTCAGGTGTTGATCAGGTCAAAGCCGGCCATTCATTGGCTTCATGCTGCGTTAGAAAGGTACAAGCACTGATTGCTGTGTCCTCTGATGCCTGTGTCCATGCAGGTTCTATTTGCTACTGTCGGTAGCCTATGGGTTGATGGCAAACCTCGATATCGGCACTGAACACCTGAGGTGCGCAACCCAGGACTGGCTGTAGAACAGCAGTCCAACTCAGCTTCAGGTTTGACGCCACATGGGTCAGTGACAACCATAGACACGGAGTGCACCAAGCCTGCTATGCACATGAATTCTAGTTAGTTCGTCAGGTACTCAGTTTGTTCATCCCACATTGTTCCAATACGAAATGAAAGCTTGCAAGCATTGTTGATTGCCATCTCGCAGAACGCCATTCTCTCTTGTTGTTCCTCGCGCCCGGCCCTCCAGCCTGCCGAACACCTCTGGGCCTTCTGCCTCACCCTGATCCTGGTCCACACGCATCGCCCTGCATCCCCTGGGGTTTCATTACCTCGTACTGTGCCCACAGGTGGATGGGCGAGCCGCGCTTCACTGTGGGCGGGGTGCGGGAGCTGCTCTCCGGCCGCGCCTACCCCCTCAGGGCGGCGCTGTGGACTGGGGAAAGAGACCCGTCACTGCGAGGCCATGGGAGCATGGCGTTGTCACACACAGCAGACCAGGTGCGCCACAATCTGCAGCCTGCAACAAACAAATGACTGTTGTACGCTCACGCCATGGACTTTCAGTGACTTTCAGCTGCTGCGTGACGACATGTCACTGGGCTGCAGCAAGGGCATCATCGTGTGAACATTCTGAAGGCAATTGCGCCCTGTCACCTGCCTCGCCTGTTGCTTGAACGAACCCCATAAAAACAACCCATCAAACCTAGCTATGGAGTTGTCTGTTGTGCCTGGCGCTGACCTCCGTGCGCAGCCCTTTCCCCCCAAGATTTGCTTGCCCAGCCCTCCCTCCACGGCCCTGCCCGAGGACCCCATGAGGCAGGCGCTGCTGGGCGCAGACAGTTCCAACAGCCAGGACCAGCAGTCGCTCGCGCCCCAGCCCATTGCCCTGCTCAGCCCCGTGCTCCAGGGGGGCGCCAGGGAAGGAAATGCAGGGGTGCAGGGCACGGGTGGAGATGCAGGGGTGCACACCAACGGGGAAGGTGGTGCGGACGGGGTGGTATTTGGCAGCTACCCAGCCGGACCCTCTCTGCCCATCCTGAGCAGATTTGCAGGGAGTGGTCTGCCAAGCCGCCTGCCTTCACACACTGAGGAATTGCCCGCAGGGTGGCACATGCTGCCGGAGCAGGTGAGCCAAAGGTCAAGGTGTGCCCAGGTGAGGTGCCTCAAGATGCACGCTGCTGCTCGAGTCGGCCAACCTGGTCAAGTGCAGAAGGAGCAAGTGCCCTACTAACCTGGTTGTGTTGACTCCGTGCAGGTTGGATCGCGTGCAACGTACTTCATGCTTCAAAACACGACGCATCTCGCACTGGTGAGTGCCTGATGCACCGCTGAAATACAGAAGGCTGTGTTCCTTGGTGATGCACAAGCAACCAGAAGACAATCACGTATGCTTATAATGTGCAAACAAATCCTTTGTTATGCTTGTGACTCTGCTCTGCTCTGCTGTGTTTGCAGAACGCGCCTTTGAATCCCAGGGTGAGTCTTTCAGGCGAATACACCACATCCACGTAGCGCATGCCAGCAGCGTCATAAACGGCTATGCAAAACATGCTCTGCAACAAGCATGAACAAAGCTTTTTGCTTTTTGGATCACATGCAGGCTCATTTGTCTGATGGTTACTGGGAGCTCATGTACCTTGTGGGCATGGAAGGCTGGGAGGGGAAGAAACGTGGCACGCAACTGCTGCTCAGCACTGAAACGGGCGAGCATGTGAACTTCGACTTTGTGAAGACCGACAAGGTGCAGTAGTGTTACCTGGGGCGGTCACTGGCAGCACCTGAGCAGGTCTGGTCTGGAGTATTGTTTTAGCAGGACCTGGACTAGCAGCATGGCTCTGAAACAATCCCAGTGATGTTGCAAGGGCAACAAACGGTTCAAAGCCAGCTGTTGGAATTGTCCACTGGAGGTAATAGTGCAGGGCACACCAACATGTCAAGGAGCTGCATGCCAGCCTGTGATGCGTGATCTGCAGTGGACCGTGTGACGACAGCAAAGAACACGTACTGGACAGTATGTGTGTGGGTGTGCAGCAGCTCAGGAGGGACACCCAGGAGCTCAGGCACCCTGTGTACAGTACACCTTGTACAGTGACGAGTGAGTGCACCGTTTTGACCTTGCAGGTGCGCGCAATGATTCTCGAGCCGCTGGCAGGCAACAGCACATGGATGGTGCTGGACGGCGAGCAAGTGCCGCGCGACCAGCCCCTGTACGTGGAAATACACCCGCAGCTGTGCACGGCCCTGGTGGCACCGGGCTGGACAGGGCTGCCAACTTGAGATGACCAAGTGAATATGTACGTAGTAGGAAATCATTTTTGTTTGGAACAAGAAAAGAATTCAGTGATCCTCAAGTACAGTGACTGTCCCTTTGTCCGACCAGATTCCGTTACGCTATTCAAACTTCACACGGAGCTTCTTGGGCCGGTCCGAAATAGGGACTGTCACTGTACAAGCAGTGATTCCCGTTATGCGTGCTTGTGTTGCCGGCAAGGCGGCAGCACCCTGACTTGACAAACTGTTGACTTTGTGTCTGAGTCTGTTATATGAAGGGAGAGTTAGGCCACTAACTCGTCCAAAGGATGAGGGAGAAGAAGTTAGGCTTCAAATAAAGAGGAATCCCACATCGTCAGCAGCTGTTAGTTACCACCGCAGTGCGCACGCACGTTCACCCAGCCTGTTAGTTACCACCGCAGTGCGCACGTTCACCCAGCCTGTTGCCAGGTCCAAGCCTATCTGTGCGTGTGCAGTCGCGCTTTCTGCCTTCAGTGGTGGTGGCAATCGTTTTTGTGTGGAGGGTCTTGGACAGGAGTTGGGCTTCCCAGTAATCGCGCGGATGTCAGAGGTCGGCCTGTTCTGCTGGCATTTTGCCCACATTTTGCATTTTTGTACACATAATGTACACAAAATGTGTTGGATCCCTTACACGTACATGAGAGGATGACGTGAGAACCGTTTAGCAGGGCTTGCCGCACAGTTGATACCCAGCACCTCAGAAAGAGATCACCTAGCAGATGCTGTAAGAGGAACGGATGGTCATCAAGAATCTGATCAGGCAACGCTGGAACACATGATAAGCCATCGGGTTGGTCTAGGCATGGTCAGCGGCTGAAGTCTGTGGGCACAGTAAGTCGACCATACTCGACTCAGGCTTGGCCTGAAAACCAAACCCAGAAGGACGAACTGTTGGGATCTGCAAGCTATTGCGCTGAAACAACGCAGCCGGTGTGCTGCAGAGCCTTGCGCGTGCGTGCGTGAATGCAAACACTTGCTAGTGCACACCTGTGGTCATGCTGGGTATGTGACAACAGTGCAGCCCTCTGACTATCACGACTGCGCCAGAGAATGAGCACATGGCTCAGGCCTTCGACAGGGAAACTGAGGCATCATGTCAATTGGTGAGGCCAGAGCTGTGAAAAAGGCTGCACACATCAGGGTGCTGCCTGCAGATGCTCCTCAACGGTCTGCTTGTCCAACACGCCGTGCAACAGGCCGCCGGGTGCAAGCATCTGGTCCGAAGCACGCGGCTGCACAGGCAAACACAGGAACTCAGTGTCAGCCTGAGTTTTGCACATGCACAAAGGGCAGGTCTCATGCCAAGGCAGGTGCGCAGGCCACCATGCTAGGTACCTGGCACAGGTATGGTTATGCCTGGTAGCATGTCAATGTGCGTCAACTTTGCTTGCAGTTGTGAGGCTAAACTTGCTGTATGACTGTGCTGTCTTGATTCATGGCCACAGTCACCTGTTCATCTGCCAGGATGCGCATCTTCTGTGAGTACGTCAGGCGCTTGCCCAGGCTACGCTCGATTGCATCAATGGCGGATGCCTGTCTGTTCGCGCTCAGAGGCATATCACCGTGGAAAGTCTGCACGCAGAGCCAGAACCACGCAAGGATTGCAGCAACGCCACCAACCACAGCGGGCATTGCCAACTAGCCTGTCATAGCTGGAGCATCCAGATTGAAAAGGACACAGTCGATTTGCGCTGGTAACAGCTACCCTTGCCACGACAGCAGCACTGTGTGCTTACTACCTTCTCGTGCATGGCAAGTAATCCATACCATGGCCAATTCCATCCACACCACGGCTTCACATGGCATGCCCTTGCTACGGTGGCCTGTTGCTGACCGCACCTTGTTCTTGCCAACCCAGCCCTCAATGGGCCCGTTCCATGCGCGTGCACCGATGAAGTATGGGTTGTGCAGCCGCTCCTCCATGTCAAAGTACCAGGGGCCAAGGCCGTACGATCCTGCACATACAGGTGTACACACAGACTGACTGGTGAGGAGCTCACGAACCTTCCGCAGGCGCTTGTGTTACATGCTGAGAAGTGGAAGGCAATGGGAGCCACGTGACCGGAGCCACATGTGGTTTGTGATCGATACAGTTGATGCAAGTTGTTAGGCCACACACCACTTGTGTAATGCTGCCAGCACAACCATTGCCATGTCGCCCGGGCCAATGCATTGGGCTAGTTGACTTCAGTGAACATGTGAACCATGTGTGAAGGCCCGCCAGCAATTGCCGTGCATGTCACGCAGGCGGGAAGCAGCCGGAAAGTCTTTTGTCTGACTTTTCCCAGCCCTGCCCTCATGTGCTCCATGCCTGCCCCCACCTAGGTAGAAGTGCTTCATGCGCTCCTTGTCCCACTCCTCCACCTCCAGGCGCCGCAGCATGGCCGCGGTCAGCAGTCGCTTCTCGTCCTTGTAGTCGTCTGAACAGCAAAACCGACAGCACCATACCACCATCGGCCGGGACGTCCCAACTACCACTCAAACAAATTCAACGTGGGCGTCTGACACCCACATGCATAACTGGCACCCATTGGCAACTCCACTCGTAGCATGGCCGTGCTTCCTAGGTGCATTGACAAACCTGCCTACCTGCCCAGAACGCCGATTGAGTGTGCTTTGTGTGCGCAATGCGTCTATGATCAGTGCAACAATGTATCCCAACAGGCGATGTATCACATTCGCTATCTTCCGTAACACCACGTGGTCACACCTGTGATGAGCCCTTCCTCAACCTCCTTGACGGCATCCAGCAAGTCCTGCTCAATCTGCGGTTGTATGGCAAGCAGATAATGCCTGACAGCGTCTAATGTGTGCGGTGGAATCTGAGGCTGACTGGTTATCTGTCTGCCACTATCTTGTTACTGCCTGACTTGTCATGACTTGCATCATGAATGTAGAACAGTATGCCACTACCTTGGCTCGCTGTCATAGCAAGCCAAAGCTTGTTGCTGCGCTGCTGTGGCTTTTGCACCTGACAGGAAGATCTGTGCAAAAATCCTGCGCAGGATGTTTAGATGTGCAGACGAGTGCGCAATGTCCCAGTCGCCCACCTGCTTGTCGTAGTCTGGCCCCATGAGCTCGCGGTAGTACAGGTCTATCGCCTGTTTGGAGGGCAGCTTGGCCATGCGAACGCGCAGGTCCTTGGAGTCGTCAATGGTGCTCAGGGCCCGGTGGAGCACGTACCCTGCAGCACGCAACATACCATGAACGCCATGCAACTTCATGCTTAGAAGGGTACTGCAACAGAGCTGGCTCGTATGCGTCTGGTAAGGACGAAAATGCCATACCACAAAGTGGATTCCTTTCGTTGGCTGGCTTGGCAAATGCAGGCGGCTGCATGTTGAGGTCCAGAAGTGCCGCCCATGTGTGTAGAGGCCCGCACATGCCGCCTATACGTGACTGCTTATGCATGCGATTTTCAGCTCTTTGTGTATGCAGTGTACAGCACAGCCATTTGTTCGTTGCTAGATGCATGTGCACTGCCCTTCTGGGCCCAGCATGGCGCTGCAACAAGGTGCATGGACAACGCACCTAGCACCACGGGCCTCACTGCCTTGTGCGCCACCTTGATGGCAATCTTGCCCGTCTTGAGGGCAATATCCTCCAACCGCCACAGGTTCTGAACAGGACATCAGGAGCAGACACACTATGGCCTACTGAGCAAGGACAGCTAGAGGCCATGCGACTTGCCTGTGCAGGCTAGCAATGCATCACAGATTAAACCTGGGACTTAAATTGCGTAGCTGTATGAGACGAGGGCATGCTTGAACAGTAAATCTGATGTTGGACCAGTTTTGCATATGCTGTAGATATCAAATGACCCAATCGCGTGCGCTTGTCACACCTGTCTGAGGATGCCTGTGCGTTTGCCCAGCATGCTGAGCAGTGTCCCTGGTGTGTGCAGCACGTTCCTGACCAGGCCCCGCCCCCGCTGGAACAGGTTGGTGCCGGATGGACGTGCCGGCAAGCCTGGCAACAGAAGGGCACACACACAAACGCTCATTCACAATAGCTGGCTGATCAAGTTCTGGCCTGTCACGCGTCAGATAACAAGTCTGGGCTTGTCATGTGTAAGAGGAAGCTGTGCCATGCACATGCGCATGGAAGTGTGCAGTGGCTTGCATGTATGGCGACAAGCCATCAACCGCATGCCCTTGCTGCACCTTTTCGACAACGGAGCACAATGCCCTGCAGCACAGTGTGGGCCCTGTTGCCCTGCACCTGCTGTTGCTGCCTACCTGCTGCCTCTGACAAGAAGACTGACAGGATGTTCAATGCATCCTCAGGATGCACGGGCGCCAGCTGGTTGTCCGGCGGCAACTGCCTGCCCAGCGCCTCCGCCATCGCGTCCTCGTCCTCCTCGCTTAGGGTGCTGGGGAAGCGGCTGTCAAGCTTGAGCCGCTGGTTGAACTGGGTGGCAAGCTGAGGAGTTCAAGGAAAGCGAAGGGGCATGCATGACAGCGTACACAAACTGGGACGAGGTCAGCGGGGATGAGCCGCATGTGGGTGATTGTTAGCAGGAGCTGATGATGCATCACAACATGCTCAGGGGTATGAGCATGTAGCTGGCATCGTGTGCATGCATGCATGTGAGAGGCACTGCCATTGTTCAAGCCTGCCCTTCTGTCTGATAGTCCACCACACATGTCGTAGACGAATTCCATCGTCAATGAACTGATGTTCAGCTGTGTGCTGTGCAGGGTTCACATACCTTGGCCAGTTGCTCATCGTTGAACCCTAAGACACCTTCATCATCCAGCCCTATCCGATCCGCCAGGACAGGAGGCAACTGCTGGGTTGCTGTCTGCACGCAAAACACAGGAGCTGCAGGAGCTGCAGAGCCCGAGAGATGACATGCATGGTGCTTGACTGAGGTGTTTGGGCTTACCTAGCATGCAACATGCGGCATGCACTGTGTGACAAGCACTGCACGCACTGCATGGTCGCATGGCATGTCTGACTGCTGATGATGCCCATGCGGACACATCCATGTCTTACCAGCACGCCATAGACGTCTAGCACGTTCTTGACATCTGACACGCCGAGCAGCTGCCCTTCCTCATTCTTGAGGGGTGTGCCAACGGCAATGGCCAATGGCGAGGTCACATCTCCAGCCTGCATGGGCAAACAGGCATTGCATGCACATGAGCCCATTGACCCTACAAGGTGTCCATAGCTATGGTAACCTCCTGCCGCATACCTTGTAAGAGCTGGACGCCTCAAGGAATTCCACATGCGAGAACTCTCTGTAGCCGCATAGATCCAGCAGCACATCCCGAACCAAAGTCCCGTACTTTTGCAATGCCTCTGCGGCCTGCGGAGTGTCTGCTGCATCAAGCGCCTGCGCATGCAGAACAGCTGATGATGTCAAGCCACAGCCGCCGCTGGAATGCCTTTACCCTTGACAAAAAGTGCTCTAACTGGACATCATCTGCTGCCGATGATGCAGATCTGATGGCATGCATGCTGCGATGTAATCGACAATGCAGCTGTGGTAGCGCATCGCACCTCGCCTAGTGCGCTGGGGTTGTTGTAAAGGACGACGGCGACTCCTTCGCCCTCCGCCATTGTGCAGCCACTTTTAAGGTCCTGTCAGTCCTGATGGCGCGGCTAGTCTGCGCCCAGAGGCGAGACATGGAGCAGGGTCAACCATCAGGTCACTGTTCAACGACTTCGTTGGTGGTTAGATTAGGTCTCTCCTCTCGACCTCTTGACCTGGTCATACTGATCTTCAGAATTGTTAACAGACAAGCACGAACGCAGAACCTATCTCGTTTTAAGTTACATATTTGTAGCACCATCAATGGGGGGCGCAGGCTCAACGCCAATTCACAGGGCTGCTAAGGAAGGAAATATAGGAGAGCTCAGGGTTGCAGTGCAGGTGGGTGCAGCATCACGAGTGTATTCAACGCAAAGACAAAGACAAGGGTGGGTCAGCTCGCGCATGGCCTGCTGAGCAAGGCATGCTGGGCATGTGTTTTCTACGTAGCTCCTGAGAAATGCTGACGCACATATGCCCCTCAGCTTCCATAAGGACAGCCGACACAGCAGCTGGTAACACTTAGGCACTGACGTTAACGATGTCATCCAAACTTGAGAACTGGAATCTTGTGACCGTGTGCAGCATTATGGTGCTCGCATCAACGATCAGGAGAAGGACTTAGGTGAGTGTTTGTTAGGTTCCGAACTAGTGAGCGTTTTGCAGGCAGATAGGTGTCCTACAGATGTTTGTCACAAACTGCAGACGCCAAGGAGGTCCTAATCTACTTTCTTCACGGGATGCGGAAACACCAGCCTATGATCGGAGCTCTTCAGCCTCAGTCTGGGTCGTACAACCAATTGTGCCACCACCCTCACTGTCAGAGTGCTCACACCAGACTGACTTGTTTTCCTGCCTGCAGGCTACAGCGCCCTCCACGTTGCTGCGTGGCAGGGTTTTGACGCCATAGCTCGAGAGCTCTTAGTCAGGGGCGCTGATCCGAACTTGCTGGACAAGGTAAGCAGCGTCTGGCGTTGTCAGTACCAGTAGTTTGCATCTCGACGATTGAATTGAAACAGCTCGTAGCAGCATGACATAACACAACAAGCTCTGTTTCTAAGACTAGTATGAATACTAATAACAGAAATGACAACGGACGCTGTTTCTTGTTTACAGGAGGGCCGCACTGCCCTGCACTTGGCTGCATTGAAGGGACATGGGGAGGTGGTGCGAGCACTGCTGCGATGGGAGGGCACTAAGCGGGAAGTCCGGGACAAGGTGACGCTACACTGAACAGGCGAAGGAGCTGTGGTTCAAGTCTGCTGCAACAGTATCATGGATTTTAGGCCCTCGGTCATACCACTTGACTTGTGCAACGGTACACCAGGTGTTGTTATCCCAGGGTACCCCTGCCACATGCAAGTAGCAACACAACTGTATGAACACAAATGGTGCTGCTTGCCATTCCGCCGCAGCTCAACCACACGCCCTGGGACTACTGCAGGACCAAGCACCCCAAGGTGGCGCAGATGATCGGGCCACCCACACTCCCGATGTCGGCATCCGCCCCTGTGCTCCCAGTGACCACCTCAGCCCCCACGCCCTCAGCGGCCTCTGCCAGCCCCGCAGCCACCCCACCACAAACCCCTCCCGTGCCCCTCCGGCCCAAGGCGCCCTCCATCTACCCTGAGATGCCACCCACCCAGCCGCCCCCTCTAGCACCTGGCCAGACCAGCGCACCACCCACACCCACACCGCAGTACCCCCAATACCCGCAGTATCCACAACAGGCGCGCTTTCCTTCACAGCAGCAGCTGCAACAGCCTGCAGTGGCTCCGGAGTATCCCGCACGGCCTGGGACTTACCCACACGCACAGCAGCCCTCGGCCCCTTCAGCGCCTGTGCAGGACCAGTTCCAGCACCAGCCACAGCCCCAGCAGCACCAGCACCAGCAGCCGCCGCAGCCGCCGCAGCCGCCGCCACAGCATGTGCAGCACGTCCAGCAGCTGGTGCAGGAGGCTGCAGGTGTGGCACTGCCCAGCGCACAGACATCGGCTGCACAGAGCGCGTCAGACTTCGGCGCGGCGCACGAGGACCGGATCGGGCAGCAAGGTAAGAGCTCAGGACGCTCATTGCCTTTGGTGATAGGACGGGTTGGAAGCAGGGTCATGAGTGCTGGCAGCCGACAACTGTGTAGGTGGCTTTGGTATTGGTTGGCATTGATGCTCGTGTAGTAGGCGTCATTGCTCAGGGCATTGAATGGAGGCTGGCTCTCACACAGGAACTTGTGCAGCAAGTAATGCAGGATTTGATGTCAGCACGTGCCATGCCCTGCGCATGCAGGGTCTCAGGCGAGCGGGAGTGCGGCCCCGTCCCCGCGCCCCAGTGACCCCGGTGCCGCCGCCCCGGACGCTGCTGAGCCCTCTGCCCCGCCCCCGCCCCCCCAGCACCGCAACCCGCTGCAGTCAGCCGCGGACCTGGCCATGCAGCAGCTAGCCAAGCTGGGTCTGGGCCAGCCAGGCAACAAGCCACCACTGGCTCACCTCATGGGTGAGCGGCCATGACAGGGAGCAACACCCAATCAATCAAACGTGCATGACAGGGGTGCAACACCGCACTTAAGGGTTTCACTCACCTACTCTTGCCAATACCAACGAGGCTACAAGGAGCACAGAACGGGGATTGCCGATCACAAGCGCTCCAGGCGCGCGCACACACACACGCACACACACACACACACACACACACACACACACACACACACACACACAC
>QAXH01005080.1:55204-78981 GCA_004335635.1 Chloromonas sp. AAM2
CACACACACACACACACACACGCACAGGTGGCCTTGCCGCGGCGGCAGCGGCCCTGACGGGTCAGCACCAACAGGCAGCGGCCGCTGCAGCGGACCCGCAACGCGACGGCCTAGCCAACCTGACGCCATTGGGTGCCACCTTCACTGGGGCATGCAGGATGTATCGGTATGAAGACCTGGCCCTAGCAACACAGGTAGGCCCAGCCGCCTGGGTATGCTCGGTTGTAAAGCCGAGGCAAGGGTTGGTCTTGTGTTTGCCAGGCTGGCGCCAAAGCGCTGGACCGCGCGAGCATTATACCCCGGCAACTCAAGCACAATTATTGCAATGATCCCAGCTGCCTGGTTAAGCGTTGGAGAGCTATGGAAATGGCTGTTGTGCGTTCGGTAAGCTGACGCTGAAGAGCAGGAGCACAGTTTGCCTTTCAGACATCAAGCAAACGCCATCACCGGTCAGCCTGCCAAGCGCTGTTTGGTACTCAGGCATGTCAGCCCGGCGGTTCAGTGTTCCAACACTAGATTGAACAAGCTCAAGGCATTTGATGGACTTTTCCACTTGGCACTTCCCATTCACCACACGAAACTTACAAGTGTACTTTGCAAGAGAGTCAAGAGACCTAGTAAGCAGCCTGCTCACAACACGGGATCGGTGACGCTCAAGGTGTAGGCTTTGACATCTCCCTGACAGTCTGCTGTGCGTCACGGCTGCTGTGTAGAACTTCGCTGCCTCCAACAAAATCGGTCAGGGCGGGTTTGGCGAGGTGTTCAAGGGCGTGCTGGACGGGGTGCCGGTGGCCATAAAGGTCATGGACGTGGGGCCAGAGGCCATGCAGGTGGGGCAAAGCACTGCCCTCGGCAGGCATGGGCGTGTGAACAACAGACCGCGTTGGCCAGGACACGGGGATGCTTCTTCTCGCGTGGCTGATGTTATGCCATCTTCTGTCCCACTCGTGGGGCGATACAAGTGCAAAGAGACACGCACACACACTGACCTCGGTAGGCCTTGATAGCACTGCTGCTTTGGACAACAGACCACTGGCCAGGACACATCACCCGGAAGAGGCAGCACTTCGTTCCTTATGGCTGCTGGCAGGGTTCCTAATGCCCCGGAGCTTTCAGGGTCTGTGAGGCCCTGCATGTTTGGCTCATGTGCGAGGGTGTGGAGGACGTACTCAACCTGCAGGCACTTGTCCCACGCCAGTAGTCAGTGCGGTCCGTACCTTGTGTTCTGCAGGGCATCAAGGAGCTCACCGCTGAGATGAACATACTGAGTCGGCTGCACCACCCGCACGTCGTGCTGCTCATCGGTGCCTGTCCAGAGAAGGTGCGCACCCTACAATGACCATGTGTCGCACCCTACAATGACCCCAGCGTGGCCCTGAGTGCTGTATTGTGTTTGACTTTCGCACACGGCCCTTTCAGCGTTCACTTGCCCAACAGAGTGATCATCTGATCGCCCGACACCGCATGTCGGCAACCAACTATGCACTGTGTAATAACAGCTCATGCAAACCAGAACTTTCCAAGCTGACACACCCACCATAATTCTTCGCCAGATGACTGCAATGTTCCGCTGTGCTGCATGGCGTTCGATGTCATCCTGCGCTACATGGCATGCGCTGTGCATGTGTGCTCATCATGACGTGCCATGCACCTCCATCTGGCTTTGAGGATGCTTCGCAACGAATCGTCCCTGCATGTACAGCATACATTTTTGAGGCTTCACTATGCGCAGGGTCTTCTTGTGTACGAGCTGGCCGAGGGCGGGTCCCTGGAGGGCCGCCTGTTTAGCTCGCAGCCGCACACGCCCCCGCTGCTGTGGCAGGACCGGGTGCGCATCGCCACGGAAACGGCCTCAGCGCTGCTCTACCTGCACACGGCTACGCCAAGCATCGTGCACATGTGAGCGCGGCACACAGAAAACACCACATAGTACATACTTTGGAGAATCTTTGCGCCTGTTAGTTTGTTTCCTGCCCAAACTTGGCACTAGTGTATTGTGTTGTGTATTGTAGCGCCCGTTGGTTGTCTTGATGATGTGTCACACATGCGCAGGTATCCTTGATATGCTTCTTGCATGTCACACCTTCCACTGCAGTGTCAACCAAACCTCTGCACGTTTGCATGTTCTCAAACCCAAGTGTTGCATGTGGCACCATGTCTCCTCCCATGCGCCGCGTGCTCCAGGGACATCAAGCCCGCCAACATCCTCTTGGACCGCACGCTGCGCGCCAAGCTGGGCGATGTGGGGCTGGCGCGCCTCATGGGCGGCCCCCTGCCCGCGCTGCAGGGCGCGAACACACAGGAGCCGTCCACAGCGCACGATCCACAACTGGTGGGTGGACAGGCATGCAGTGGCGGGATTCAAACCGGGGATGGCTGCCCGCAGGATTGCAGGGCATCTTCATCGCTGGACTGTGGGCTGAGCACGGCCACAGCAGTATCATCATCATTACATGGCTTTCTCACTGCATTGTTGTATAACTACGTAGATGAATCATTTGTAAATTCCTGAGCGAGCACCAGCAGCGGAGCTGTGCAGGCAAGCAAGCCAGTGACAGGTCAGGGGTGGTCGCTTGCATGATGCTACTGCTACGTTAAGGACGATGGTTTTGGCTATGCTGCGAATGCCATGTACTCATGATGGTGGTGGTCCAGGTGTTCATGGCTGGGCTCTGGACTGAACCGGCACCATCAACGTCGAAATGTTTGTACAAGATGTCGTTTTTTTGTGCCGTGCTTTGCAGGTGGGCACCCTCGCATACGTGGACCCAGAGTACCTGCGCACGGGCCAGTTCAGCCCCAAGAGCGACGTCTACGCTCTGGGTGGGTGCAACAACTGATTGCCAAGTGGTCAACGCGTACAGCGCTCGTCCTTCATTTCGCGATCTGACGATCCAAGCCAGACTAGGAACCGACAAGCGGCCGAAACTGTACGTTTGCAATGGCCGCACATCGTGTTTCGCGCAAAGCTGCAGTCTGATGCTGCTGCATTGCAGGCCTGATCAGACCACGTGTTGCTCACTCTTCTGTGCTCTCCACTGATTACCGTGTCACTGCCCCGCTGCACGCAGGCATGGTGATGCTGCAGCTTCTGACCGGGCAGGAGAAGCGCGGCGTTATCAACACGGTTGAGGAAGCCAGGAGGAACGTACTTTACTTTGCATACGTGAGTCACAACCTCGTGTTGATGCAAGTTCACACTATATGGTTTCTGTGTGCAGTCTACGTCTTGGCAGGACCTCTCAGTGGTTGTACTTCGAGCTGCTTCCACCAGCCTGTTTGCTGTTACATTGCCTACACTGTGTGACAACGACATAACCGTCCGGGCGCACAGATGGTTTTGATGTCAGCCGGCGTTTACATTTATTTTCTCCTTTCGTTGTTTCTCCACTGGGTGTGGTACTGGCCACAACCGTCAGCAGGAGAAAGCAGGATGGACTTAATGACGGGAGTGCGGTGCATGTATGTGTGTGCGTGTGCGCAGGTGCTGGACACGCGCGCGGGCGAGTGGCCCGCAGCCGAGGCAATGGCATTCGCGGACATCGCACTCAAATGCACGCAGTTCAGGTAGGCCGCACAGTGATTAGCATGTGAGCACCCAGTGTCATGTTCTGGTCTAGATGCTGAGCAGTTCATGAAAGGCACCTGCACGCTCATGCCTGTAGTCTACTAGGAAATGTGAAGCGGTCGCAGGTTCTGTGGTTGGTCTTAAGCGGAGCCGCATTCACAGTATGCCGCTGTCTCAGTGTGCCGCTGTCTCAGTCTGCTGTGTTAACACTGTCCTCTGGCTGAAGCCCGCCTTTTCCGGGAATGTGAAGGCGATACATGTCTTAAAGTCACAGTTTTTGTGTGTGCCCCACAAACAATGTATGCGCTTTCACTCTGCCCTGTGTACCTGCAGGCGCCACGACCGTCCGGACCTCCGTACGGAGGTGCTGCCGGCCCTGCTGCAGCTCAAGCAGCGCACGGTCCTGTACACTCCCCCGGACACAGCCACATCTGGGGGCCAAAGGCAGTCCACCGCCTCCCTGGCCTCTCAGCAGGGCCCGCCCAGCGGTAACCCCAGCAGCGTCATGGGGCCCATGCAGGGGGGCGTGCCCGCCATGTTCATCTGCCCCATCACGCAGGACATCATGCGGGACCCCGTGGTAGCGGCGGACGGGTGAGCAGGACAAACATGTAGCTGAGCCTGGCCTGGGGTGCACTGCACACATCCTCCGTGCGTGCCTTGCAAACCATCAATTACCTGCTTGTTGGCAGGAGCTGATGTGGGGGTTGCTCTGTCTGTGGTTTGAGGACACTCAAGCTCTATCCACTGTTAGCAATTGATTCTAGTAGGTTCTGCCACAACTAACAGTTGTCACCCTAACTTAGCATAGCATGTTTGGTTGCACGTGTGCCTGCCAGAGACACCGCCAGAGACACTGCCGCCTGGTGTTTGCTGTCTGCAGGTACACGTACGAAAGAGATGCCATTGCGGCTTGGCTGAGCAAATCCGCCACCTCCCCCCTCACCAACCTGCCCCTCGCACACACAGCCCTGGTGCCAAACATGTTGGTGCGCTCTGCAGTGCGGAACTGGCAAGAGCAACAGCAACGCACTAGTGTGCGTGCCTAGTTAACGGTGCAGCACTGCACATCCAGTTGACCAGTCCACTACTCCAGTAGTTGAGGACCTGTTAGTCAGGTCTGCACCCCCCAACACCTCGGTTTTGTCGGACTCAAGTTGAAAGGACCTTTGCAGTTTGGGATGGCCCCCTGTGCTAGGTTTGACAGGGCATCAGGGCGCGGTTTGTCACGTCAGGGATCAATTAGCGACTGTTGAGGGTGCATATTGCCTATTGCTATTGTATATTCCCTTGTTGATTGCAGTTATAGCCTGTGACTGTGTATCCGTCTGGTCCTGGGTCACGATACGACCGCTATGGCCATTTGAACGAGCTTGCCGCAGAAGTAGCGTTTCCTATAGCTTACCTTACGCAGTGCACATTCAAGGAATGGTAGGCACGTCCGTAACTTTTGACCCCTAACAGGAGTAGCCCAGTTTCTTCACGGCAATGGCCTAGGCACCCTCAAGGGAGTTTACATGAAATTTCTGAAGCCATTCTGAGCTGATTGGGAAACGGGGGGCGGCGGGGGGGGGTAAGGTAAAGGGTGTTCGAGGAAAAATGAGGGCTCAAGGAAATTTGATTTGCAGGCCAACGATAAGATCATCCAGATCTGAACATGCCATTGTGACGAGCGCATCGAGAGCTGCACAAGGCATACTCAAAAGCATCTGGAAACCCATGCGGGGTCTGGAAACAGTCGGAAACCGGCAGGGGTGCCCGGACCTGCAGGGGTGACCCCGACGGCTCCAACCCTGGGAACTGACTCAAACCTGAAAAGATCTTTGTTGTCAACAGTGCATCAAAAAGCTGTCATGAGAGTGAGCACAATGGCATTCTCAACCCGGGGACGACCGGTAACCGCCAGATGGGTCCAGAAACGAGCGGTAACCGCCAGGGACTGTGACCCTAGAAACCGACTCAAACATGCAAAGTTCTTTGTTTTCAATAGTGCATTGGAAAGCTTTCATGAAACTGAGCACCATGGCATACTTAAGACTGTAATGGACCTGTAGATTGGCTGTTAGGGGGGAGACCACCTCCTGACAGAAAGCGAGTTAGGGGCCGGCAGAATTTTGTGCGCCTGCCCCCTGGGCACTATCAATGAATTAAATAGTATCAATAGATAAATGAGACCAGACCACACAGCCTGATGCACAGGACTAGGGGCATGAGAAACCGACTACCTGCACCAGCCAGAGAAAATGGGTAAACTCAAAAACGAGGTTAATCTAAAAAGCCCACACAAGGACAAGTGGTCTTGTGCACATGCAACAAGCGACCTGTGTCGTCCGACTGGCCATCAACCGACGTGTTCACTCTTGAACAAACACAACCCCCCGAGGCAATGGCTCCAACCGTCCACAATAAGCCGTTGAGAGCGGGCCTTGCAGCTGCTAAGAGTAAGTCATGAAAACCTACTGCTGCAGCCTGCACATTCTATCTGAAGTCATCTCTGCAATAATGCAGTCTACAAGTTGTGCTACCTTTCATTGGAGTTTGGGTTTCTTGGTTGGCAGAGTGTTGTTGCCCCTGCCTGCCCCCCGCCCCCCTGACCCCTTGCCACCCCTGTTGTCCGCCCACACAAAGAAGTCGCAGCGGCCCACAGGCGGCGGCCCGTCAGCCCGTGCACACACGTAAAAGCACCTGCCCACATTGGGACCAGACTTCTTCACCTGAATGCACGATGATGAGCACGGACGCGAAATGGTTGTGGATGGAACCAGACGGATATGTTGAGACATGACATTTGAGAGACGATGAACATTGAGGCAGGCATATTTTCAGGCCCCTTTTTGGGCCTAACGAGGTATGCGGTCAGGTTAGAACCTCGATGCGTGACCACCACAATTACTATCCAGGTGTGTCGCAATCCCCTTCACTTGTAGGTTGGACGGGCTGGAAACCCTCCTCTTTTGTGAACAGACACGAACACACCAGCTTTACAGGATACTGGAATCCCTAACTCCGACCATCTGTCAACTACGGCAAGCAGGCCTAAATGAAAGGTCAAGCGTTTGTACGAGAGTTGAACAAGATCAGTCCAGAATAGGCATTGCTGCGGCCATTGACCTGCCACTTCCAACAGGTGCGTTACCTGTCGTATGACTGCCGGTTCGTTGTGTCCCAGGCAGTTAGGCGCCTTCATACGCTCCTGGATGGTGCGCCACGCCTTGGCCGCCTCCGCCCTCCTGCTGCTGTCTGACTGGCCAGCTGACGCTATCCCAGTTTCAGTATTCACCCCTACTCCGGCTGCAGCTGCTGGTAAGCTAGCTGCATTGGTGGCGGGTGTTCCATACGAAGCAGCCCGGCTGTCCAACCCCTGCCCTTGACCCTCTTGCCGGTCACGTGACAATTGCTGTGAAGCGGTGGGCTGCGGTAGTGAGCAGCCGCTCATAGGCTGTGGTGCACCTTTGCTGTCTGTCTCTCTGTCTTGCCAGGAGGAATTGCTCAGTGACAAATGCGCATGACACGGCTGCCATGCATCACCCTGAGCCTGGGAGGATAGCAAAGCCATGGCTTGAGGTTGTTGTTGCGTGCCTTGCCCTTCCTGTAAACAGGCCCCCTGGTACTCTGGCTGGGTGCCGTTGTCGTGCTGCTGGCTGCTCTGCAAGGGTGGCCTCAGGCAGGGCGCTGGCTCTGCCCATTGCTGACTGGCCTGGGAATCAGCCGGGGCCTGGTCAGTAGCGTGCATTGGCAATGCACCCTCCCCCGTAAAGGTTGGTGTGGAGTTGGATGGATGCAACGGTGTTTGACCCCATTTCCGCTGGCTAGCAGCGGTCTGGCCCTGCTTACTGATCGCCTGCCTTTGAATTTGCTGGCCGGCCCCTGTTGCCAACAAGCCGCTGCTCGCCTGCTGGCTGGATCCCGCTCCTGCTCCTGATGTAGACACGCCTTGGAGCTGTGCCTGAGTCTGCTGCCCGGGTGGAAGGGATGTGCTGGGTGGGGCAGTCGAGGGTGGGCAGCTTTTGGGCACAAAACGGAACGACGTGAGCAGTGCCTGTGCCTTGCCCCCGGACCGCTGACCACCCCGGCCCTTTGAGACAGGCGGGCGGGGGACACGCCGTTGGGCGGGTGTTGTCGCCGCTGTGCTGCGGCTGAAGCTGACGTGCTGATGGCAGCCGGTTGGAACGGAGCCAATGCTGCTGATTGCTGCTGGTGACCCTGTGCTGAGTGCGCCTGTGAGCCGCTGTTTGAAGGTGCCGGCTCAGAAACTGCTGGCCCTTGCCTAGCAAGTGCGCTGCTACCATTCAAGAAATCACAAAAGCAATTGCTGGTATCCGCTGACTCTGTGCCAGCAGGCAGAGTCTGGCCCAGCACAACTGCTGGCTGGGTGCACACGCCTTGGACAGGTGTGCTGCTGTTACCAATACCGGGAAGCTGTGATGAAGCTGGCTTGGAGAAGAAGTGCGTGAGGCGTGCCTGCTTGCCGGTGAACATGTAGCGTGTGCTGAGGGGGGGCAGGCGGGCGTTGGCGGGGAGAGTGGGCAGCGGCCGCGGGAACTGGAGCGTGACCCAGGCAGGCGCGTGGTCCGAGCCCTGCAGCTCCGGCCAAACGTCCTACACACACAGCATCGCAGTACGCTGGGCGACACGGCAAGCAAACGGGCAGGATAGCCAGCAAGTGTTGCAAACAAACACGCAGACCACGCTACGCTTGGCAGATGCAGGTGCGTCATGGTGGATGCGACAAGATGGTTGGTTACCAGAATACATGACAGGACCTTAATGCACTGCTCTATAGCCAAGGGCCAAGCAAGGCCCTAGCGCAAGGCCCTTCAGCGCCCAGGCAATACGGTGCAGGAGCGCTGACTGCTCATAGCCATGCGAAGAGCACCACTAAGGATGTTGGTACGGTGCAGGAGCGCTGACTGCTCATAGCCATGCGAAGAGCACCACTAAGGATGTTGGTACGGTGCAGGAGCGCTGACTGCTCATAGCCATGCGAAGAGCACCACTAAGGATGTTGGTACGGTGCAGGAGCATTGGCCGGTCAGCAGCCATCCATGACGTGAGAATCACTGCCAACCATACTGTTAATGCGTGCCACTCACCCCCCGCACCACCCAGTCCAGCACCTCCCGCCTGGCCGCCTCGCCCCCAAGCCCATCCGGGGCAACAGCCATGATCAGGTCGATGCGGCTGCCCCAGTTGTTGGCCCGGGCGCCGGTCTGCATGCGCCAACAAGTGTACGCGTGCAGCCTGCAGGGCACGCCAGACGCATGACAAACACGGCCATCTGCTACACTGCCTGCCGGCAGGTCTAGGGCGCATGGCTACCATCGAGCTAGCTGGAGCGGCACCCGATGTTGATGATTTTCATGGCAGGACGTGCACCACACGTCTTCTAACCAACCATACCGACGATTGTTTCCGCCACCTCTGGACTAAAGCAAGGCAGATATTGTGACAGCTTCCGTGCTGCTGCGACTGTGGTGCATGGGGTCGAGGGGTGCACGGCCTGAGGGCGCTTCTTACCGGTCGGGGTGGAACAGCCTGAAGGTGTCCACCCAGCTCCCCCCCTCGGGCCCATCGTGCGACATGCTGCGCAGCCAACTGACCAGCGAAGTGGAGGCATCGCCGGCAAACCTGTCAGGGAAACAAGAGGCAGCGTGTCAGCACCAATGCGTTCTGCAAATCGCAATAAACGCAGTGGTGTGCATTGGCCTGCGATTGACATTGACCAGGCTCATGGCAGAGAGTGAGGGCCTGGTTCGTTCAACGATAATGCAGTGATGATGGGCATGACTGTTGAAGTTGCATGGCCAGGCTTATGGTAGGTTGAGGTCACAGGTTGATGAAAGCCTCCTGTGCCTGGGCCACACGCACCCACCAGAACGTACAGCTGCACCTCTGCGCTGACCGGCCCTCACACTCTTCCCTGCTTGAGCCAGGCTGGCGCAATCAAATCAGTGCTGCTCTAGTCCTAACTGAAGTCAACGTGCAGCCATGACAACAGCCTTGCAATCAGAAATGTTGCAGGACTACACTCAGATAGACTAGAACGTCTTCCGTGCATGCGCGAGCAGCTCACCAGATGTCATCACTCTCTGGCTCCCGAAAGTCCGCTGGCTTCGGACAGATGTTGAAGTCCCCGGCCACCACACACCGCCTGCCAGCCGCTTGAAGCGCCTCCACTCGAGCCTGCAGGGCCTGTGCACATGCAGAGCACAAAGGGATACTCGACCCTCAGTGCCCCAACATGACTTGACTATTTTAGACATGAGCTGGTCGGAGACTGCCAACAGGCATGTGTGGCCTGGAACAGCGCGTGCATGCGGGAGTGGGGCTCAAATACCTTGAAGAATAACAGCTTGATGGCTAGCCGCTCCTCTGCCTTCTCTTCGTTGCTCAGGCAAGGGCCGTAGATGTTGAAAAGCACGAACTCCCCTGCGCTCAAACACAATCGGTTTGCATCTTATAAGGCCGTTGCCACCTTAAGATGAGCGACCTGGAAACCTGGACAGTACGGCCAAGGTGCGCTGTACAACACCAAGACAAACAGCAATTGATGAGCAGCAGTGTGGCTTGCGCTGCTGAACTACTAGCTAGTCAGGCCGTGCAGTATAGGTCATCAGCTGCTCACCATGATCTGTGATGATGACTCGCCCCTCCTGATCAATGGCCATCAACTGCAAGGCAAGCAAGACGGTGTACAAATCGCGCAACTGCATCAGCGGCCAGTGATTAAATCACCTGCTTCCCTATCCTTGTGAGTACGCCGCAAGGGTTGCAATCGGCAGCCTGCCCGGGGCTGACGTGCCTGCTCCCAAAGAGGCTGACGTGTCCAAGCTGTTCAGGGTTGTTCTTGTCAGCCTGCCTGCGGAGGCGTGCTAAGCGCATTGGGCCCACCTGCTCCACTGTGTAACCGGACCACATGGGGTTTGACAGCACCTGTGCACGAGCAGCTGTGAGACAGCACCAGGCCAGCCATAAATTCAGTGTGTCTTGTGGTGTGACGAGCATTTGCAGCCCGGTAGCCATTCCGCATCAGGGTGCACTCAGTGCACACAGGGAGGTTCACTTGTACGCTGCCATGATACAATGCATTGGCCATACCACATTGTAGCGTCGTATACTGCCCAGCCCTTATTGCGCATGCACAGCCATAACGCAGTGCAGCAGCACAAGCCCTCAATCGGCTGCTATCACTCAGAGGCTTGCCACGCATGCTCAGCTGCGTACCAGGCAATGTGCATATGTGCACATGTGCGTGCTTACCTGGCTGTAGCTCTAGAACACCTGCATGGACGAACAGTCGAGAGAAGTGTTTGTCGACGTGTGAGCATTTGCACTGGTCTGCCGGCCCAGTGACAGGCGCCCTGCCAAGCCCTGATTATTACTCATTGATGAACGAGCTACAGTCTGCGAGCTGGGTCGCATTGTGTCTCCAGCTTTGACAGCAAGGGTTCTGGCGACTGCGCTGCCTGTGTCTGATGCGCACCTGCACTGGGCAACTGCGATATTGGTTGTGATATTGTGATTGGTTGGTTGCCTCAATGCCACATGCATCAAGTGCTAGCTAGCTCAGTCTTACCTGTCAAGCCTTCCTCGGCATGCACTGGGACGCCTGAAGACCTTCTGCAGAATGTCGCAACGCCTGCGTGCACACGCATGATGCAATGCCGTGGTCTGCTGAGCAGCCCTCCCCGGACTGAAGGCCATATAAACAACAACAACTGCCTGTGGTCCAAACTGGCAGTGGCAAGGCGTGCAGTCGCTGTGCTGGGGGTCACACCTGAGTAGCCCGTGTTGCCCCGGGAGAAGGCAAAGAATGACTCCCTGCACGAGCATGGGCCACATGGCATGAGCTGGGCGGTAAGCACACCATGGACAAACCTGTCTGGGCGGTGAACTGGACAAACCTGTCCCTTAAGGCGGCAACAGCGCTCTCAACCATGGTCGATTGGCGCACGTCTAATCCTAACCCTTGGTTACTGGTCAAGGCTGATAAATGCAATTGGTGGCACTGGGGAATAATGGTCTGCACAGCTTATCATGGCAGGTAATGACGTCATTGCATGGAGATGCTCATCACTTTGGCTTGCTCACCGCTAAGTCTGAGAGAATCAAGGTAGCTGAGGGAGCATGGGCAGGGCAAAGACCAGGCCCAGGCTTGACTGGGTTATGAACAACCGCTGGAGGGTGCAGCCCGATACCTAAGACACCCTTAAAAAATGCAACTCAGTCTTGCCTTACGAGCATCAGTAATGACAATCCACACAGCAATCCACCCACCAGCCGTCCACAAGCGCCAGCCCCTGTTCGAGGTCCTTCCTCAGCAACTTATGTTCTTGGAAACAGATCACATCTGTGCAAGCAAGCGGGCCAACTGGTTGCCAGCTGCAATCGGGTGCGCTCTTGGCGCTTCCCAAACAAAATCATGTTTCACTGTGTCAGCACTCATAGCAGGGCGGTGGAGTGACCTGGCATGCTGAGCATGCTGCGCTCACCTGCGTCCAGCGTGTCCAGCATCTTGGCTAGACCGCCTTGAAACTTGTTCACGCATGCACGAAGTCCGTTCACATTCCATGTCAGAAGACGGACCTTGCAGCCTTGTGCCTGACAAGTGGGTGCCTGCTCGTCCAAGGCACCCTCTGAACCTGCAACGTTCATACTGCAACTTGTATAAATGCTACAAAAACATCCGAGGCAGTATCTCTTCCAAGGCCACTTCCAAACTGTAACCCAGCTTTTTTTTGGTTTTTGAGTGACGTGTATGCCACCATACCCTAGACTCACCAGGTCAAGAAGAATCCAAGCCTCGGCCCTCAGCCCACAGATTAGGTCAACATGTTTAGCGACGATAACGAGAGGTGAGCGGTGTTCCCTTGTTTCAGTGCAGAACTATGTCCATCAGGTGCTGACCTCACCGCGAGTCTCTTGGAGCGCAGAGAGCAGTTCTTTGAGGCGGCACTGACGCAAGCCCAGCGCGAGTATGAGTTGGATAACACCAACTCACAGGTGTGTGTTGCTCCAGGGGCTCCAGGTCCAGATTGGTGTCGGCAATCTTTGAGCCGTTATTCGAGTTTGCCTCGCAGGCTCTGGTGCGATGGGGTGGTGCGTTGCTGGAGCTGGCGCATTTCAAGCAGGGCAAGGAGTCTGTCACCATGATTCAGCAGGTAAGAAACTGTGCGGCGGGGGCGCTTCTTCTCCTGTCTGATCAGTGCTAGATCAGCCTTCCTCGAGTCCTGTGCAGGCCATCAACCAGTTAGAGAAAGCTGCCGCCATGGACGCTGAACGCTGTGACGCGGAGTGGTGCCTGGGGAACGCATATACGTCGTTGGTGAGTGGTCCTTACACCGTGCATGTGTGCATGGCAATAGTCTGCATGCATGACCGTGTTCAGCCATGCCATGCTCATTAACACGTTATTTACGCATACTTGCTCACAAGCAGGTGATCCGCTTCAAGTGAACTGCGCCAAATGATAACTGATCCTGGCCATGCAGGGCTTTTTGCAAGATGACAAAGCCAAGGCACAAGAGCAGTTTAACAAAGCCAGCGCGTGTTTCAAGAGGTGTCAAGGCAAGGTTGGTGCATAGCCGAAAGTACTATCAGCTGGTCCTCCCTGGAGCTGTGTAGGTTTGCTCGAGTAAACAATCACTTAATGCGAGCTGATCCCGCCCTAGCACATGCCACACCAGCAGAGACCTGGTGCTTACTTATATGCTGCGCAGGAGCCAGCCAATGACACGTACAGAAAGGCGATTGAAATGTGTGACAAGGTATGTGCGCATGCTACTCGGCTGCAGACCCTGTCAGCCACTCAGATCTTGCATGCAGCGGCAGACCATGCGTTGCTTGCCTGTGGCCTCGTGGCCCGTGGCACCAAGGAGGAATATGTATGTTGGCTATGCAGCCCAAGATAGCTCTAGCCTCGCTCAGCACCATCTGGACACAGAGGCAAACTTGTTCTGAAACAATGCATTTAAATTGACACTGCATGCAGGCCCCAGAGTATTACGACGAAATCCAGTCACACATCGCAGCCCAGGTTCTCGCAGCTGAGGCAGGTGGGCCAGGCAGCAAACCCAGTCCAGCCTCTCCCAATGACTTCTGGTGGGACATGGGCGGATGGCTGTTGCTGGGCGGAGTGGTGGTCGGCGCGCTACTCATGGCACGTGCAAACGTCAAACCTGTCACAGCATAGACACCAGCTGTGCCGCACCAGATGCCATGGACCAGGCTCGATTTGCCACAAGGGTTATGTTGTGCCTATGCTGGCCTGACTTAACACGGCGGGCATGGTTGCATGGGCATGGTTGCCTTTCCAGCATGCAACTCCGCCCGCATTGTGTGATGTTTAGAGGGACAAGTGTTATCACAAATGCACCAACAAGGCCTGCACTCACATTGGATTGCAGCCTGCATCTGTCTTAAGATACTAGGTGTGCTGTATCAGGCAAATGATGAGGATTGCTTAAGCGGCCTTTATTTCATGTGTTCTGTCAGCTGTGCACAGTGCTGTGCGGCAGCAGCCTACCCCTCCAGCGTTCAAACAACCTGCCCGAACAGTTGACAGATGCACGTCGACTTACTAGAACTGTTAGGGACCAAACTGCTGAGTACTCTGCAAGTGCATGAGCACGCAAACCAAGCCTTTGTTTTCTTGACTGATGGAGGTTGCTAGCACAGCCACACTCTGCAAGGGCTGACCTGCCGTGTGGAGGGAGCCACAGGTGGTCTTTGCTGCCTTGTATGCTACGCTGCACATCAGGAGGCGATGAGAGGCAGGCATTGTAATATGTGCTCGGGTGAATGTATACTTCTAAAGAACTGAATTGCTAATGAATTGCTGTGCCTTTCACTCACACTATCAACATGTCTGCGCTTTTCTATGCCTTACATTATTGCTAGCGGATACTCATAGTCTCTATGTAAAAAACGAGTTCAGATTGGCATGTGTTGTCTCTTGATTGTCATTACCCTCTTAATGATTATTACCTTTGGGATGTGCAAACATGCATCATTTTGAGCCCAGAGCCACCGCATTCTCTGGCAGCGCACGCCGTTGCGCTCATGCTCACTTTCCACCGGTTAGGCTAGCCAAGGCCAGGGTTAGCCAGGTGAGCTAGGGGCCCGGCCAGCAATCATGATGTGGCTGACCTATTGGTTCACCCGCAAAGTCAACAAGCATATTACCGGCATACTGCTAACTGGACGCTGTGCACGCTTCTCAGAAGTTCAGTGTCACACTGAATGGGCCAGGCCCTTCCTGAGAAGTACACACTTGATTGTCACAGGTTTCACACAGCACATTTCGTAATTTTTTCGTAATTTCTCGCAATTTGTATATCACATGAGTCACAGGTCTTTGTCTACCAGACTAGGCGGAGTCTTGAGGCCGTTCCAGCAGTGTACGCACAGCAAATCAACTGACATAGGAAGGGCTCGCAGTCATGATTCATTCAGAAAGAGAGCACAGCAAGCTTGCCTGTCGCACTTCCAGGCAAACAAACAAGCCTGCAGAACAACATGTACTGGAACTTTTCATGACACTGTCAACTGTACCATATCGCTGCATGAGCCCAACAGAGCCAGGGGCCGTGTTCAGTCTGAGTTTTCTTAGTATAACATATGGCTTGGTGGAACGAGCACAGGTGGTGTCGCAGTGCCAGTGCACACACATACTAACTATACAGGAACAGGCACTGGCAGCAGGTCTGAAGCCTAATTAATCACGCAATTCACTCCGAATTGAAATGTGACTGTAACCTTTTGGATAGGCGGTCAAGAGCAACATGCCTTACGCACGACATCAACACCCATCAGTGAAGCAAAGGCAAGTTCAGGTACTTGAACTGAACACGGCACAAAGACTGGGTCTGTTCCCAGTCAGCTGGGGACTGTCCTGGACTCCGGAGTAGGATGCACGGCCAGACACCACATCTCACGTCATGGTCATCCAGTAGTTTCCAGTTGCACTTCTGTCGTCAGGGGCTGACTAGCCTGATATGCTGAGCCATCTTACCCCTGCGCCACTTGTGCAGCTGCAGAGCTGTCCCACGCTTTGCACACCCTGTGGCCATGCACGCTACTGTGGTAGAACGGTCTTCACATGCGTGCCAGCTGCCTGGAAGGCCTTGGTTCCATCCCACGACGACCACACTGAAGTTCCCTCGGGTATACGGTTCACCACTACAACTCCCGCCCCCTGGCCGATAGCGCCACCGATGTCTGCATGCAGTTGCCGCGCGCTCTGGCCCCAATGCCCTGCAGCTTTGCGGTCGGTCCACGCGCCACGCACAACCGGAGGGGGTAGTCCAGGGTTGAGTGGCGTGGTAGGAACAGCATCACCTGGGTCGCATGGTGGTGCGAGGCTGGCTGGCATTGCCAGCTTCTTCGCCAACCCTTGGATTGGACTGGCTGATGGCTGAGGAGGCCAAACGTCAGGAGAGACTTGGGCATACTGACTCGCTGGCAAACCTGGAGCAGGAGTGCGAAGACCATCAACAGGTGGACCCCTGCCAGCTGGAGTGTGACAAGGAGAAAGTCCATCGTTGCCTGTGAAGTTGGATGGAGCCAGGTTTGCCGCGATCGACAATTCTTTTGTTCTGCCACTTGCGTCGGAACTGTTCACCCGCGTCGTCCCGCTGCTCCCAGTTTGGCTTTTACCAGGCACAGCCATCGCAAACGGCGCAGTGCTGCCGTTGCCACTGGCCCCCGTCCCGCTGCTTCCCACAGTCCCGCTGCTGTTGCCAGCCAAAGCTACTGTCAGCGGAGGCACGAAATCGCTGCTGGTGGTCAAACGTGCGTCTGATGCTCCATCAGCCGGCCGTCCTTGCTGGTCAGATACATACACCACAGGTGCGGCGGGTGCTGCTGCTGCAGCCTGGACTGCCGCTGGTTTGGCTTTGCTGCCTCGTCGGTCGATGGGCTCCTGCCCTGCGGTGGCCACATGCTCGTGGCTGGCCCGACGCGAAGGTGGGCAGGAAATGGGCTTGCTGGACAACTGGGCAGCGCTCCAGGTTTGCAGCATGCCGTTCAAGCGCGCACATATCGCACCAAACCCAGGGCGTTGGTCTGCTGCAGTGGCCCAACATTGCTGTATCAGGTTTGCCAGCTCGGGAGGCGTGCTGGGATGGAGCTCCGGCCGCAGGCCGTAGTTAACTACAGCGTATGTGGCCTGCGCGTGCAAGCCAAGGCATGCCGCTTATCATTGCTGTGCATGGTACGGTAAAACATAACGACGATTGAACTTGATGGCACACGAATCTGACCTGATGCCTGATCGGAGCACCACAACACGTCTGCCAAAATCGGGCACTGTCCCAAACAGCACATCAGCTCTGTTATTCTGCTTTGTTGTTTGAGATGCCGGCTCGGCGTGATGACATGGTCGGTTGCGCGCTAAAACAGTGTAGGGGCATGCGACAGGGAAGAACGATTCTGCTTATGAATAATTCAATGGCATCAACAGCCGCCTGCTCTCAGATCACTCACGGTCATGGAGATCATCCCCTGGTACGGCAGCTGCCGGGTGAGGCACTCCCACATGACGACGGCGAAGCTGAAGACGTCCGCCCCTTGGCTGTAGTGGTGGTGCGCCAGCAGCTCCGGGGCCATCCTGCAACCCACAACATATGTGGCAATTCAATTCCCCGCCAACACAGTGCACTTGAGGCTGGAATTGGACAAGCACACGGCACTGTCCAACGTCAACTTGCATGGGATGACATGTACTGTCACACTTCACCACCGGTAGTGTGTTCTGCTCACCACTGGTATGTGCCCACGCCGCCTGTCATGCGGTTCTGGCCGGCCAGAGTCCTGGCTAGTCCAAAGTCACAGATCTTGGGTTCACACCCCTCGTCTAGGAGGATGTTTGCGGACTTCAGGTCTGGGAACACCAGCAGACAGTAAGCCAGTGAGTATCAATTGATGTGATTTGAACACGCTTGTGCACAACAAATAGTTTGCTGTGGCCCTTATGGTGGCTGGCCCGGCGTCCATCCAAGCCGGAGGGGCAGGACGGCTGAGAGGGCAGTATCAGGCGTATGACAGAAAAGTGCATGTGATGTGGCAGTGTGATGTGTGTGATTCTCTGGCTCACCTCTGTGCAGAATGTTTGCTGCGTGTATGTGAGCCATGCCACTGGCCACGCCCAGCAGCAGGGTCAGCACCTGCCGCATGGTCATGGTGGTGACCCGGGGGTTGTGCAGGAAGTCAAAGAGGGAGCCACAGGCGCAGTACTCGGTGACCAGCGCAAGGTTGGGCGGCTCGTTGCACACAGCCAGCAGGCGGAGGATGTTCTGCCGGCAATCAAACGACAAGAGTCCAAGTTTGAGGAACAGATAGAAGCCAACTTCAGCGCTGCAATCCACCGAGTCTGCCAACCACAAAGTATCTAGAATATCTTCAAAATGGCATACGAGCTAGGATTATGCCAGCCAGATGCTGACAGCTTGTTGAGTAGCTGTGCTCCACTTCTTGGTAGCAGCCACTTTGCCTTTGTGTTGTTTGTGAGCCGATTTGTGAGCTGGCAAGTGTGCATTTACCAGCAATCTACATGCACCTGACAGTCCCACAACTAGCTGAGGAGGTCAAAGCCCAGGCCACAACTTGAGCATGTGCCAATAGGACCTGTAAAGTTTTGCTCACCTGATGCCTCGGGATGTTGCTCATCGCCTTGAGCTCCCTTTCGAACTCCTTGCATGTTAGGTTGTCATCTTGCTTGATGATGGCCACCTTGATGGCAACCGTCACCTCCCTCCACTTGCCAAACCAGACCTGGACAGGAAGCGGGACAGAGGGACAATGCGGGGCAGGACGTGAGTACGTCATGTTTTTGTTCATTACATCTGCATGGGTTGAGATGACGGCTGATGTACTGGCGCCATGGGCCATGAATGCAGAGTCACCACATGCTGTCAGGAAAGACGGCAGCTTGGAAGTGTGAGGGTCCAAAGTACTGTGCACAGCCATCATGTGCTAACAATGATTAGATGCAAAATGTATTTTCAGGAAGCCTTGCAATTGTCGCATGCCATTTCTGACACCGTTACAGGCCCTGTACGCACCATGCCGTCCTGTCACATGCTACCAAGCTCCGGCTCAGTCATCTGAACCCACACTCACCTTGCCAAAGCCCCCAGAGCCGATCTCTCTATTGAGATGAAGGTCGGTGAAGGGAATGATGCTTGGGGCCTGAGTCTGCCAGCTGGCCGCAGCCAGGCGAGGCCTAGAGCCCAAGCAGCTCTGAGCACTGCGCTCTGGCTGATCAATGGCAGATTGCGGCAAAGGCGCATGGAAGGGGAGGGCAGCGACGGGTGGTGCGGCCGGAGCAGCAGGCTTTGGCATGGGGCGGTGGCGGGGCGGCAGGCCAGGGTTTGGTGGTGCAGCATTGCCCGCTGGGACCACCATGGGTAGCTCTGGAGTGACCTTGGACAGCCCAAACATGTCATTCCAAAAGAAGGTCTTTGCAGCGGGCTTGGCTGGTGCTGGCATGGGTGGCTGTACTTGCGCCATGGGCACACAGACAGCAGCTGGAGGTGTAGGCCAGGCCACCTGGAGCGGCTGCATGGCCAAATGTACAGCTGGTGCTGACTGATTGGCCACTAGCGGCTGGTTGTTGGGTGTTGGTTGGTTGGCCGCTAGTGGTTGGTTGGCTGGCGGCGGGTCAGTCAGCACGGGTATGTGAACGGCTGGTGCAGGGCTGTTGACTGGTGGTAGCTTGGCGGCTGCTTGAGGCAATGGCGTGGCGTGCGCTGCATAGAGTGGGGGGCCTTGACCAGCTTGTGGGTAGCTCAAAGTTTCGGCTTGCTGCTCAATAGCGGGATAGCTTCCACTGGCGGTGTCCGCACTTGCGGAGAGCACACATGCACTGCCACCAGAAGCCGTTTGCCCTTGGGCAACTGCCCCATTCGCCCTGGCTAGTAAGCCGGATGCTGACATGGCATGGCAGTCTGCAGCGCCTTGCGCTGTGGGCGCAGATGCATGTGCTGCTGCCAGCTGTGGCATGTGCGGGAGAGCACCTCTTGCGTCAGCTGTCCCACCTCCAGATGCCCCACGCCCTGCTTGCAAGCGCACTGCCATTACATGCGGCTCAACTGCGTTTGTGGACAGCCCAGCAGGATGCACTGCATGCCTGGCCAAGTTTGGTCTGTTGACTACGTAGGGAGCCTGAGGAATAGGCTGCGATAACCCTCCACCTCCTGCTGCAGACTGAGTTCCCCATGGCGCTTGCTTGTCTGCATAATGCGCTCCTCCACAGCTGGCATGCGTGGGAAGCTGACCTCCTCCTGACAACCTTGGACCTCGGGCTCCGTGTGCTGTGGGGTCGGAGCGCGACGTGAAGCTTGGCTGAGGCGCCTCAAATGCAGCTGCTTCAAGGTCGTCCCGGGTGCCACCGCCCAGGACAGCGCTTATCTTCTTCCACACTGACATTGTCGAACAGTGGCCCACCAGTGCATCACAAGCGTTGCTCCATGCGGAGCAAGATAATCACCATACGCAGTGTTATATTGCCTTTGATAGGAGCACCAGTGTCCCAAGGACAGCTCTCGGCACTGGGAGCTCTTGGTCAAAGGATGTGCTTTTGAGCGGGCTTTTAATTTTCGTCATGGGCCCACATCCATATTGGCCTCTTCAAGAAGTGCAGCTTGCGTCAACAAGCTTGCACGCCCAGAAACTGCAGTCGAAAACCGCGCTTGCTTGAAAACGCCTCCAGCTGACTGAGCAATTCAGAGCGCAGATTGCTCTGCTTGTATGATCTGATTGACAGGTACACAATGTTGAACTGTGGAGTGGGTTCGCACACTTCGCCAGCGCAAGCCCGGCGCTGCGTGAGGTGCGTCCATCACGAAAAGTTAGGAGCCGATTCTATCTCCAGCATGCCGTGAGCAATGGTGTCAATGATTGTCTGCCTGACACATCAGCTCCACTTTTTGCGACCAGCACGAGCTACCAGCCCTCATTGCTTTTGCTTCAGATCAAATGGCCTGGCACATGCTTCATAGCAATCAATGAGGCGTCTTTTGTACCATCAGTATGGTGGGGACAGGTCATGCACGCACGGGGGTAGCGCATTGATGCTTCGGCTTGATGCATTGGAAGAAATGCCAAGCCAGTCAGAGCATCAAGAGCTTAAACATGCCATTGTAGAGGGACAGTGTTGTGTGGCTGTTTCACATGCAGATCCTTCCAGGATGGACCCAAGAGACAAATTGCAGTGCAGGCCACAGCACACGAGCAGGGTGACACAGCCAGGTGAGCTCTCTCCGTGCACAGACACTACAAAGGAGCTCTGACGCTTGCAGCCATTCACATCACGATATGGATGCAGCCAAACAAAGGCTCACGTACAGCATCATTCAACTGCTTAGCCCGCATGCATGCAGGCGCACCATGCTCTCCTGTGGGCTTGCTTTGGCCTTGGCGCCTGTGGGCTGGGTGTCATCGTCAGGCAAGGCTCGTGCTGAGCAGGAGGCAGGTGCACTGAGTGTGTACGAGCCCATGGAGGCTCTCAAAGATAAGGACTATGGGAAATCCCGGATGAAGTACGGTGACTACGTCCAGAGCCCTTCAGGTTTGCAGTACAAGGTGATAATGGCCTGAGGCAGCTGCGTGCATCATCTGTGATCGTGTTGAAGGAGAAGGGAATGCATGGGGATGGGTGGGCGCTGCGGGAGAAGGGTGGGTGCTGCGGGAGAAGGAGGGAATGGGTGGGCGCTGCGGGAGAAGGAGGAAATGGGTGGGCGCAAGAGAGACAGGCAATAAGTGCCCATCGAAGTTTGCTGCGCACCTTCTTTGGGAGAGCTCGCATAAACTCAATGCACGCTTGTGCTAGTGGAGTGATCATACCAGCCAGGTCTGCTGCATCATGCAATCGACGCGTGACCCACACATGAATCCAAGGGTTAGGTCATGACCTGCATGCATCCCTTCAAAGATTGGCAGTCGAGATGGCCCTGCAGGCAGCAGCGGTTGCCTGTTGGTCACTGCGCTGTGCCCGGCCCTGCACAGGACTTGCGTGAAGGCACAGGCGACCAGCCCAGCAAGGGCGACACAGCCGTCATTGACTGGGACGGCTACACAATAGGGTGAGTCAGCTGCAGGCACGACTCGAGCGCGGGACGCATATGTGTCCAACTAGCATCAACTAGCATCAGCTGCGCAACGGGCGCATGTCACAATCCAAAGACCACTTTTTAGCATCGCACTAGCAAGGGACTCAAACCAGTGACTACATGGGGGTGTGTCCCATGGCAGTGTTGAAGGAGCAGCTCTGTATGCGTGCATTGCTCCAACGTTCTGGACCCTGCTTACTCAGACAGTCTGTGCAGGTCACAGCCCGTTTTCAAACAGCCACTGGCTCGCAGAGTAGGGAGCCTTGGTGTTAGCGGGGTGCTGCTGTGTGGCCATGCCCTGCTGCTGCTGCCCCCCTTGCCTGTGTGTGCAGGTACTACGGGCGTCCCTTTGAGGCGCGCAACAAGCCCAAGGGCAGCTCATTCAACGATGATAACAAGGACTTCGTGCGCTTCAAGCTGGGCAGCGGGAAGTTCATCCCGGCTTTTGAAGAAGCAGTGGCAGACATGAAGGTGACTTGCTTGTCTTGCAGGACAGTTAAATTGTGCTTTCACAGCCACCGCAGACGAGCGTATCATCTCATTTATGAGCCCTGACATGACAGTACTCTGGCACTGTCTCTGGAAGGCTATCACGTATCGTCAGTCCTGATCATTCCTAGTGATACGTCTTAACAGTAGATTCCACCTGCCGCAATCCCATCTCCGTCTTTCTCTGAGCGCTTGCCCTTACTTGTACACTGAACACCTGCCCTCCATGAGTTTGCAGGTGGGCGGTGTGCGGCGCATCATTGTGCCTGTTGAGCTGGGATACCCGGAGAACAACTGGCGCTCACTGGGGCCCAAGCCATCCACATTCTCGGTGAGCGACCACAAGCACTGGTTTGCATGTGCAGCGTGACAGGTATCATCTGCTTGATGCCCGTGAGTGGCAGCGGCTGAGCATCATGGTTTTGCCAACTGCTTGCACTGGAGGAGCTTGCTGGCGCTGGATGCCTGCATGCAGGGTGATCGTGCATTGGACTTCGTTCTGAGCAACAGAGGCATGATCGACAAGACACTGTGAGTGGCACACACGTTGCAGTGCGGGTCAGGGTACCTTGAATGAAGGTTGCACTGATGCAAGCTCCCTGCAGATGTGCAGTACCATGAGTGTGTGATCCCTAATCTAGTGACCCAGTACATACCTTGCCTGACATGCATGTTTGCTCCACCTTGGTCCGTGCAGGATGTTCAACATTGAGCTGAAGAACGTGATTCGAGCCAGCGAATGATACCAAGACCAACGCCCCCCTTCAGCCCTTCAGCCCTCACATTTTTGGCATCCGGAAATGATGCAACAGCTCCCTGTCCACCCTCAGATTCTCACAGTTTTGACATGAACTATGCGGCAATCTTTCCTGCGCACACCTTCATCGGAATGCACACTAGCACATGTGCCTGTTGCTACAGAAGCATTATTTCTCACTGTCATGCAGAACTTTCTGAGTCTTGTAAGGCAGTTCTTATGGCCCACCCTTAACAGCGTTAGCAGTGCAATGCATAGCCATCATGAGCGTTCAGTTGCCTGCAAACCTCGCTTGTTTGCTGCAGAAAATGTCAAGTGCCTTAGGTACCAGAGGCAGACACATCTGCAAGGCCAGGGCCGTGATTACATTAGTGTACATGGGAAACACGTGGAAGCAATACAAGATGATGCCCCTGGACATCCCTCTCTTTCCTGTAAGCCTGGAGCCAAACTTTTGTGCATACCTTGCACATCATCAAGCAGACAGCACCAGAACGATGCTGGTCGTGCACAAATACAAACTGAAATATCCCTTATTGCCCCCCTTACTATTTATGGAAGCCCCGACAGCTGGGCCGGAGGTCCAGTGTGGTGGCGAGCTACTTACAGCACAGTGCAGTCGTTACTCTGCGAATCTGAAACATTCCGCGTTTCCGCGGTTTGCATGGCGGGTTTGCTGATGTAGGATCTTCGTGCACGGCGACCCATGCCGCCAGCAGGTACGTTCGTCAGAATGCTTGCCAAAAGCTGAGCACATCGATATCCGTATGTGATGGTGACATCTGTTGGGCCGGGTCCGTTCACCGGGAGCCGAGAATCTTCGGATTGTTTCTCCAACCCTACCCATCCTTGA
>QAXH01005082.1:994-46610 GCA_004335635.1 Chloromonas sp. AAM2
GTTGAACACAATTGTGTTGGCTATCTTTCAGTTTTTGCACTTTGTTTTGATGCAGACACAACTCAGTTGTAAATGGCCACTAGAAATGCATCAAAAAATAATGATATTGTTGACTTTTGCAGGTGACAAGATATCTTGATTGTGGCAGTGTGTTGATTGTGGCAGTGTGTTCAAAGCATGCGTTTGAATTGTAAGTTTGCGTCATTTCTTTGTATCATTATGTTCTGGGTCTCTGGTAATCTGCCACCAATCTCAGTAGTGGCCACTGTCCCAGTATTGGCAGTCAATACCGTCCATACACCACATGGACAAAGTCCGGTAACTCTCCACAACATTATACACCTCATTACTGAGTCACAAGGAACTAACATGCGACGACCATGATTGCACTGGAAAGGCGAACATACACCGTCACAGTATCAAATACCAAAATTGTCCCAGAACTGGCAAACTTTTTTTTTTTTAAATACTGAATATAGATACTGAATCCGTTGTTGTTCTCACACTCGTAAGTTTTTGAGTTGTACTGTTCTGTGAAGAGAGCCGCAGTGCAGTCCAGAGTCGCCATGCCAGCAGGATTGACGGAGAGGTCAAGTGAATCTGGCTGATGTTTACCCTTTTGCTGCGGTGGCTGCCAGGTGCCTCGGCTCCGTTGCATGTCATGCTCACGTCGACTTCTTTGCATGTCCCGTCTTGGACTCGTTGTTTGGTCTAATTTTCTGAAATGCATAGTATTCTCCACATGAGGGGAGGGATTCCAAGCCGTGGACGTGCTTCATGGTTCAACCCGTGGACGTTCTGCATGCCCTGTTGCGGATTCGCTGCCGTGCATGGTGAGCCCCTTCCCCTGGCCTGGTTTTATGTTGGTCGCTTTCTGTCCTTTTCCTTTCGGTTCGCCTTTGTTGCTTAAGGCAAACTAGGATGACATTCTTCCTCGTCTCAGGCATGGCATTCACGCTCATTGCATACGGGCACCTCCTGGTGCACTTCTGATATGCTCTCCACTATAAACCTAAGTGACGCTTCCTAATTGCATTATGAATGGAAGGTTCACGTGCAGACTGGCTTCACAATTCCCACGGCACATGTTCACAAATTACTATGATCATCCTTAAGGCCTCATCACCTGGTGCAATGTGAAACTTCAAAGGAATCCAAAAGGCACGCTGATGTCTATTCTTTGATAGTCAGTGAGCTGAGTCTTTCAAGCTTTTGCGGTCAACCAGTGCCTTTTGCAAGCGCTGGCTACCAAGTCAAGATTAAGCCACCAGAGGCACGCAGGCTGATGCTCTACATCGAGCAACACTGGCATGCCTTGGTCAACCAAATGCCAACAAGCTAGGAGCAGCCTAAGAAACGCTAATGTCTGTTCAACATCCAAGCTACTCAGGCTAGAAACAATTGGCTCAAGTGACGCGCAAGGCAGAGCATGCTCCACAAACAGGCAGCGGAGAAGGTGGCAACCGCCCTCCCAAGTCTATTTCAGAGCCCGGCCTCATCGGCCACTGGCAGCTGCAGACCGGCTCCCCGGCTTGGCTGGGCCTGGAGAAGAGCCTCCCCTCTGCCTGTCCAGAGCCAGAAGCGCCTGGGTTGCAGTGGGCTTTGCGGATTCCTGGGTCAGCAGCTGAACCTTGGTCGCTCCCCACCGCCAGGGGTCAGGGGTGGTGCCGCCACCGCCCGGACTGCCAAACACACGCCCCTTGGAAACCACCCCATCCCACGCCCCGCCCGGCCCGCTTGGGCTTGATCGCTCGGCAACGCTGGTCAGCTGGCCAGCCACTTGTCGTGAGATGCTACTTGTGCTTGTGGTGGAGGTGGTGCTTTGCGTGGTTGATAAGCGGCTGCCTGCAGCCGAGCTGTGGTGACTGGTGCTGGAGGGGGGTTTGGCTGGTGTGGCTGGGGCTGGTTTGGGTGTGGCCGGCAAAGAGCTGCCCCGTAGCACACTCCCGGCAACAGATGCACGGCCCTGTGTGCATGCAGCGGAGGTATGGCTTCAAGGCCCACAAACAGTAGCTCACTGTCCAGCCTGCTTCCAAGCACGCTACATCTTTCACACCCAAGCCTTGACAGTGATGCTACCCAGCTGGAACTGCCTGTTTTGGAAAACGAATGACGTGTAAGCTCGTCATGGTATATCCTTCAACACACGCTTGTTTGTACCACCTCTGCGTAGGAAACGCACGCACCTGTGGCGTGAGTGACCTGTGGCTCTGCTGCCGCTGCCCCAGTCCCTCCGCCTCCGCTGCACCGGGGAAATCCAGCCCCACAGCCGGCGCCACCCCGCTGCCGGGCAGGCCGGCCGCAGCGACCTCATCCAGGGAGTAGCGCAGGATGCTGGCCTGTGGGCGGGGGTACGGACGGTACAGCAGGACTCAGTGTGGCGCATCAAAGCGGCCCAAGTATGCCGATGGGTCAGGTGGGAATTCCAGGGCACGGCGTTGCAAGTGTGCACAAAGTCTTGACCTGTGTTTTGTGCGTAGGCTGGGCTGGGCCGCTTGTGAAACGCTTTGTGAAACGCTGGTGAAATGCGTTGGAAGGTTACAGCTTGTGCTTGGGTTACGCTTGTGAAATGCGTTGGAGGGTTACAACACCTAACAATGACTACCAGTTAAAGAGAGAGTTTTTCTGTTGACAATTTGAGAGGTTGTGACGCCTGGTCTGCCTGCCATGGCTCCACCCACCTGGTCTGCCTGCCATGGCTCCACCCACCTGGTCTGCCTGCCATGGCTCCACCCACCTGGTTGGTGCCCACCAGCACCTCCTGCTTGTCAGCCCTCAGCGTCAAGCACCTGAACAAGCAACACAATGGAGCACCGGTTGGTATTGTAGGTGCACACAATGGCCTTGGAGGACACAACAACTTGTCGTACGTATCCGCCACGACAACAATTCAATTCGTGGTCACGGCCATCCCGCTAGGTTGCCCTGCACGTGGTGCCAGCGGATGTAATGGTCGAATCTCCATCGCACCCACTTGTTAACACTCAACAGCCTGCTGCAGTATGACGCAAACCTAGGCAATGCGGTCCCCTCCTGACCCGCCTTACCTCATCTCCTCATGGTGTGTGAACTTGGCCAGCGTAGCGCCGGACACGTAGTCCCATAGCCTGAGGCTGCCGTCCAGCGAGCAGCTCAGCAGGTGCCCGCCCCTGGGCGCAAGCTCAAGGCCTGTTACACAGCGTGTGTGGCCTGTCAAGAGCTTCAGGGCAGAGCCAGTGAAGGTCAGCGGACTGTCCATGGAACCTGCGCCATACAGGCAGATGACTAGGTATTCAGTAAACATGCCATGGTGAAGATGTGAGGCGGGTGCCATTAACATGCAAAGGGCTGGTGAAGCGGAGCTGCCAGATGCAGGGTGAGACGGGTGCTGCAGGGCCAGCAGTCAATAGAGGCTCGATGAATGCGAATGGTAGGAGGCTTGGTAGCGGTAATGCCAGGCAGTTATGCGTCGCCTAGCTCTGCTGCCTCTCCCATACCCGCCTTCCAGGCACCCTGTTCATATGCCAAACACGTATGCGCTGCAGACCCTTGCCTTCCCACCTGCCCCACTTCGCGCCGCTGCCCCTTGTCCCAGCTGCGTGTCCGGGACACGCACGGGCACAGTGTCCCACACGCGGATGGTGCAGTCCTCAGATCCTGAGGCAGCAGACACTTTCAAAGGTGACCTCAAACTTGCAGGACCAAATGCACGAGCCATCTGCGAGCCTCGTACATCTTGTGCTCCTAGTGTCTTGACACACTTTTACTGTCTTAACACACTCGGTCTTACATTCGCGCCGAGCCTTTCGGCAAGTTCAAGTGTCACCACATCATTCAGCTTGAGATCGGGTTCCCAGGCCCAGATCAGCGCCAGGGCAACACGTGTATGAGAGCACGAAGCTATGCCTTGGAAACTGGCACATTGTGGTGAAGCTTCAGCTGCATGATGATCAGTACCTGAGAACAGTAGGTTTGCGTCCAGGGCCATGGAAGTAACCGCATCAGTGTGTCCCACGTGTTGGCCCAACAGAGTGTAACCGTTGCTGGACCACACCTGCATACAGCATAAGTGTGAGGTTTGCATACTGTGTATAACCTTGGGCGAAGGCATGAAAACACAAAACAATAAACTGTACACCGGAGCAGCAGGGAGCACAATGAAGTGTCTAGAAGGTCTTCATTGCACCGCTTCCAGACTGCAAGAACAAGAACAAGTAATGACTTGTGATGTTGCCCTTGGCTGCCCAGTTGTGAACTTTAGCCTGATCTCTTGCCTATCCCGCCCGTTGCTCGCACCTTGATTACGTGGTCGTTTCCTCCTGTGATGATCACCTTCTTGGTCATGTCAAACCGCACCACCAACACCTCAGGCTCGAGCGCCATCACATCAAGAAGGGAGCCTGCCCCAGCCCCGCCTCCTTGCCCAGTGTCAGGTGTACCGCATGTGGAGTGAGGTTCCGCTTGTTTACGAAAGGGTCCTTCAGGCACTATGGACCGGCCACTGTCAGGATTACTTGTCTTGGTGCTGGCGCAGTCAGCGCCTTTGGCTGCTGCCGCTGCCGCTGCAGCAGCCTCTTCACTATCACGTTGTGCTGCAGCAGCACGTGAGCGTGCAAGGACGATATCCAGAGGCCGCAGCGATGCTGTGCTCGTGCCAGCAACCCCAGCCTGAGCAGCAGCGATAGATATCGTTTGGTGAGCACAGCTGCCGCCCCACGCCCCGCTGCGGGTGGGACTGTCACTTGCTCTTTGGCCATTATCATCGCTCGTTTGGCTATTGCGGGGTCTGAAAGCTGTGTTGGCTACCTTGAGCGGCATGTTGCCTGTGTGAGAAGTGATCCGAGGTGTGCCCGCAGCAGAATAAGCCTCGTCCGTCTCTTCGTCGTTCACTATTGCGACGCCATCAGGGCCAGTGCGGAGTTGAACGTGTTGAACATCGTCCGGTAGGCTGGATGAGTCTGCAAGGAGCAGCAAAGGCAGAGAATTGTGAAAAGTGAGGACTGGGCATCGTCACACTCCGACCACAGTGAATATGATACATGGGACGAACTTGAAGCAACGAGGTCGGCAAACATGCCAGTTCGCGTTAGGTCCCAGGAAACAGACACCAGTGCTCTCGGGCGATTTTGAAGCGCCGTAACGAATTCAAAGCAATGGGAGGGTGAGAAACAGAGGCGCAAGCAACAATCACCAACGCGACAACGGCCTATCAACTGAAGCCACGCAGACGACCTTCACTCACCTTCTGCCATGGATCCAGAAGCCCCCAGCAACATTGGAGTTGACACTGCGTGCGCCGCGGCCGCTGTACCCAACCCCCTGCCGGGCTCCAGGCCATGCGCTCGGAATTTGCCGATCATGTGTGGTGGCTCATTGCGAAGCGTGCGGATGTCCCAGAGGACTATCATACCGTCGTATCCACCTGCATGAGAGCGATTCATGGCGAGACCTTGGCATAAGCACATCGATGTTGGAGGAGCGTGTTGAATCTCGCCAGCAGCACATTGACGTTGACAACAATTCAGCATCGGCAGCGGTCCAATCTCAAGCCAGCGGTTGCGTGGCTCGACTACTTACCGCTGATGAGTAATTCCTCGTTCTTTCTCATCATGGCCAGCACTAGGCTTGTCACGCTGTTTGTGTGCAGCTGGAGCGTGGCCCAGGGGCCCGTGTCCAGATCCCACAGCCGAATGTCGCCATTGTCATGACCTGCAGGCCACCAGGTTCACTAGCACAGGATTTGCCTTGTAATTCAACGTGAAACTTCCAGTGCTTCTATTAGTACAAGCGCTAGGCAGCATGGAGGGAATGGCTGCTGTTCTGAGCAACAGTTTGCTGGTTGTTCCTGCACTAGTCATTCCAACTTCCTGGTAAACTCAGTGCCCGGACACTTGCTGATCTTCTAGCTATACAATTCTGCTGCATCTGGCTGCTTTCACCCACCCGTGACCAGGATGTTCCATGCCTCATAGAAGGTCATAGCCGTGATCTCGCTGTGCGCCTCGTCATGCACACGCACACACGCCATGTCGTAGGGGTCCCACAGCCGGACTGTGTTGTCCATGCCAGCGCTGAAAATGCGGAAGTCCTTGTCGTTTGGCTGGGCTCCCTGAAGTGCGTCACAAGACAAGGTAATGTGAGTGCAGGGCACCAGGCGTGATCAACCACATTTAAATCACGCCAGACCTGCTGAAAGTGCTTCAGCACCACAGCTGAGGAGCCTTGGAACCTTGCTGGCTATCTAGAGCACTACCTATTGTCACTTAATTCAGCACGGCACAGCCAGAGTGCCCACCTTGCCAATCGCCTGTCAGAGTGTCTGAGGCCAGCCCGCCTCTGCCCTGGCTGTGCCTGCCTTGCCCATCACCCACCGGCCCCCCTGTGCACGCATAGAGTGAGATGACAGCACGTGTGTGGCCTCCCCTCAGCAGGTTGTAGTCCAGCTCGTGGTTAAGGTGCCAGATGGAGGTGCCGCGCTCCGTGGTCACAGCGTATGTGTGCCTGAGCACAGACCACACACGTGCAACACAACAGCCCTGTCATGGTTGAGTATGGTCAGCGGACAGGGGTTGGAAACGTCGGCGAGCGGAAGCTGCATGGTTGCATGGTTAGCCCTTTCAACACCCATTCAACAGGCTTGTGGCACTCGTCTTCATCATCGTTACACTTTCCCCTCCTTATCTTTTCCCCAACATCATCTAACAATCCAGGCACCCGCACAATGTAGCACCCGCACGTATCAACCCCCTAAGCAAAGCATGAGCATGATGCCCCCAGATCCAGGGACCAGGTGTGCTGCGACAGTTGGTGCTGCCTGCCAATGTCGTTGGTGCCTCTGCTCACCTGCCGAGCACCGCCGTGATCTTGACTATCCTGGATGTGGCCACTGTCCGAGTGGCCAGCAGGCCGCCCGCCTTGAGGCTGAAGACCGACAGCACACCCTGCTGATCCACAGCCAACACCTGCGCCAGCAACAGAGGCACACTTCAGGCACGGCAAAGTCAACACTTGCAGGCTGGTGTGACTAGTGCCTTAATCCTGGATGGGCAAATCACTGTGCTCACAGGATCGAATCACATCTTAGGTAGCATAATACAGTATGGTAAGTATGGTAGCATAACGCCGTCAATGAGAACCATGCCGCGGGTCTCCTCTGGACTTCCTGGCGTTTGCCTTGCAAGTTTTACCACCCAGATTGTACCTGATTCCAGGGGGTGAAACAGACAACGCCATTTCCAGCACTGCAATAGAGTACAACCTCAAGACCGTTGTGCCATTCTGAATGTTACAACACATACCACCGGCGGTGCAACAGTCTGAGTACAAGACGAGGTGTTGATCATGCATGCTGCAACACATAACGACATTTACCTCCTTGAAGTCGACATCCACCTCCAGGTCCAGAAACAGACATCTGTTCTCATTGGACCAGGTGTGCTTGACCTCCCCCGTGTCCGAGTCATAGCAGCGCAGGCAGTTGTCATAGCACAGGGTCAGCAGCAGGTGCCAGTCAGCCACGTAGCGGACCAGCAGCACACCGCGGTCATGGGAGACGGGAATGGCATGGGGCACGCCCTCAGGGCAGGACAGGCTGCCTGAGCTGTCAAGGGAGCTGTGGGAGGCGCCAGGAACGCTGAAGGTGATGCCGTTGTTGGTCCTGCAGATGGTGAGGATCAGCAGATGAGGCGTTCATAGAGGTATGACAGGTGGGAAGAGCTTGTCAAGCTAGCTTTCTGGCCAGGCTAGCAGCAATGGTAGGCCTTGGGCCTGTGCACGAGTGTCACATGGCGTGCAGCTAGCCCTTGGCATCATCATGTGGCGCATGTGGGCACGTGAACGAGTGCAGCCACAGCCAGCAGACTCATTGCATGGCAGGCAGGCATGAGGTGGTACGTGTGCATGAGATGGTATGCATTGCAATGCACTGCATTGGCCACCAGGTGCGATACAAGTGCTCGCCAGCCTACGTCCTATGACCCAAACCCTAATTATCCGTGATTATGTGACATGCTCTTACCTGTCCTCAGGATCTAGCACGCTGTATGGCATGACGCGCACAATGCCCCCTGACTCGTCCGCTGCAAAGAAGCTGCCTAGGTCGCCCACCTCTCGCCCCCGGTCATATGACATGCTTCGAACCCATGCAGCGAGCGTCACTGGTGTGGCCTGCACATGCAGACAGGAGGACACACGCCATGCCTGCCCTGCTTGAGCGTGACAGTGTCCCGCTGGCAATGGAGGACATGCAGACACGTGATCAAGCACAGCATGCAACATGCTTGCAAGACATTCCGTCAGTCAGTCCCGTGCACGCTGCTTCCCAGCCAGGCATGTGAGAAGCCTCAGCATTCCGCTCTCTGAGTATGCACACCGGTGGGTAACGTTGCTATGGCATGCAAGCAGGCTGAACCTCCACGAAAGCGCATTACACACCTGCAGATTGTACCAGGGATAGACCAGCTGCTCTCTCCCTTGCACCGCCTGCCAGACCTTGACAGTCTTATCCGTGCTGCTGGACAGTATGTATTGGTCATAGGTGAACAGGCCTGTAATGGTGCTCGTATGCCCATACAAGGTCTGCACACACACAGTAGGCTGACTGCCAACTTTGCCCTGATAGTCCCAGATTTTGATGTTGCCATCCACTGAGCCAGACAAGAGAAGGCCCGCAGCACCAAGTTCTCCATCAGCCTTCTTGGGAAGGCAGATGCAAGTGACAGGGCCCTTGTGGCTGCCTACATAGCGTAGTTGTGAAGCGCCATCGCGCTCCAAGGACCAGAAACACAGGTCACCATTGCTGAGGCCGATGTAGAGCCGCCTCTTGGTCTTGCACCAAGTTGCAGTTGTGATGCTGGTTGGGAGGGGCTTGCCAATCCTCGGTGGAATCACTTCCCGGACTTTGCCAGTAGGAAAAGGTAGCGGGCTAGGCAGCTGAGTGGAGAAAAGTAGGTCACATGATAATGCTGCTTCGTACTCTTCCTCTTCATCCTCGTCGCTGCCGTCCGACAACATTCTCGTTCTGAATATTTCTGAATATTTGCGCGTCACATGCTGCAGTCACTGCAGCCTGGCTCAAAGGGCGGATTGCATCAGGCGTGCACAGGCACAGACATCACCACCGTGCACGCAGAAACGGCGCCCGTATTTTCGTAACCCCTCCGTCAGCTGCAAACGAAGACAAGTGAATGGGATGCTTGGCATCACAGCAAAGCCCAGAAGAATGCCAGCTCCTGGCCTTTCGACATCATCTCAAACTGTACCAAACATACATGCGCTGCGTTCACCTTCAGTGAAGAGCAGGTTGCACCACTCAAAGGCAAAGGCAATGACGACAAAGAAGGTGACAGAATCGTCTGATGGTGTTGATGGGCCTGCAGGCACAGCCATTCGTCACTTCCACCTTCAGCTGTCGGGGCGTGATTCAAAACCGGTCAACCTCAGCATTTCGTCGGCATCTCGCCACGAGAACCATGTGAACTTCCGAGATTGTACCAAGGCAGAGCCAGTAATGGTTGCAGTGCAGGGTCTGGTCAAGCAATCAGATGGGCATGGTCATGGACCAAAGCAGGCCCAGTGCAACACATTTGGAGTTTGGTTCCACTCAGTTGGTTCAGCTGCGGACCCAACCCGCATGATCATGATAACTCAACGAGCGCTGCAAGCCATCATTCCGTCATCGGAAGAGACTCACAAGCTGCCGCACACTGTGTGGCTGGGTCACAGAACTTCCGCGTTGCTGCTTGTGACCTGCTTATGCCTGCTCTTCAAGCAATCACATGGACATGCTGCTTGACTGCAACTGTCGATTTAAGCATCATGCTAAAGGCTTGTTGTGTTGATGGATTGGGTGATGGCAGCACGGTCAACATGCTGACGAAGGGCCGTGGTGGGATGTGTGTCTTGAACAAAAGAAAAGACACAGCTTGAATTTGAATACTAGCCTGTGCACTCAGATTTTATTGCTTTCTGTCCTTTTTTCCGTTGATTTTGTTGATTTCTATCCTTTTGTTGTGCAAGTTGCCTCGCCTACTGTAACCAAAGCTGCCTTTGGCACGAACCCTGCTGCTCTATCCGTGTCGCCACACTGGTTCCAGTGCAATTCTTGGAAATTGTCCCAGCACTGGCAAACTGTTTTTTTTGTGAACCGAATGGGCTCAGCACCCATGACATATGCGTGAAGATGAAGACAGCGGAGTACGTCCATTGGACCAAGCCGGTACAATGGCATGACACATCATCTTGCAACATGTGAGAGCACCTCAAGTAATGACCTCGGTAGACCAGTGTCTTCTCCACCGCAACCATCATGTCTCCGTTGCAGCAGTCATTCTCCGATGTAACCAACGTGTATCAGGCGAACTTCCTTGGCAGCAATTATTGAATGGCCAGAGAGCTGGTAGACAATGCGAAGGTATTGCACCGTGCCTTTGACGTCCACGACCACACAACAAGCAGCAGTCATGCCCATGTACGTGACCGCGTGGACAGTTGGGGGGCGAATGTCATTCCGTGTTATCCAGCCAGCAGCGCGTCTTGGAATGCACAGATGCATCTGATTCCCAGGCAGTGCCAAGACCCTTCTCTGCTGGAGATGCACCGAGTTCTGTACACTGGTCAGTGCCACGGTGTGCTTGTGTCTCAATACTGTACAGACAAGGACTGTCATGCAATTGCGTGTGGGGGTGCTGATGATCACAACTCGTGTATGGCAGCGGACTGGGACCGCTTCAAAGCACCAGCTTGCATTCACGGTCTGGCCATGCTCTTATTCAGTCCGGTTTGCGCAGCTTGGGCGCTGTCAGGCTATCCGCTAGCATTCCCGGTGGCAGCCTGTCCCCGCCTGCCATGGCCACCCCGGCCTTGCTCAGCTTGCGCCTAGCGGCTGTCATGTTGCTGCGGGCTGCTGCCACGGTGCTGCGGGGCAGTAGTATGCACAGATCACCAGCACAGTCGAACTACTCCATCACAGACCTGCCTATAGCAGCAAAGCCAGCCTGTCCTGTTAGCCATGCTGATAATGGTAATGACCAACACTGGCCCTTTGGTTATTGCTGGCAGCGATGTCACGCTTGCACTTCTCAACCTTATCAAGCATGCGATTGAATTTCATCAACAGTACCAGGTCAGCATGCTCAGTGTGTCAGTGCCACCTAGCATCACATACCTGAGCAGCAGGTTCGGTTTCAACGTCTGCCTGGTGGCGTTATCCACTGATGGGCGCAGAAGTGCCGCATGGTGGATCACCCTGAGCAGCAACCAGGGGTATGCAGGGCACTGGATACTCAAATTGTGCATGTAAGCAGTGCATCTGCCAGAGCGCATGTGCTGCACACGTGCTGAACTTGTGCTGCACACCATACGCACAAGGATGGCTATTTTTTAAGCACTCACCGGAGCTGAGTAGTCAGAACATGGAAAGCCATCATGCAATGGCTAGTGTGACGGTGCAAGGCGATGAACCATGAAGGCCGTACATGGATTGTGTATGATGGCCTGCACCACCCCATGCTCCGAAAACCTCATGTCCACACCTAGTGTGATGGTGCAGGAAAGTGAGCCAGAAAGGCTGTAAACAGAGTGCCCAAACTTCTCAAACAATCGCCTGCCCACACTCACTGTTGGTTCAAGGCCATTAGGGGGTTGTCAGTGACGCGTGGTCGGAAGCTGGATTGGGGCACCGCTGCCGCCCTGCTGTGCCCCGGGGCCGCCACCAGTGACTGGCTCCGCTCCTCCTGCTGAGCCCCGGCAATGGCCAACTGGTTCACACGGGCGAGCAAGCTGGTGGGCCGCTCAGGGACAACAGCCAAAGGTGCCTGCAATTCAACAGGGCAGTCAATGTTGGGACATCAGGACAGACGAGAGCTGCTCCAGAGCATTGACTCGCTTATGCGATGTTTGTATCCTTGTAAGGCCGATGTAAGCAGGATGGATTTCCAGCGAGACGATGTTCGTGGCAAGGCAGCTGTGTAAGCTTATTGAATCTGTTAAGGCTAGCTGCCACCTAGAGCAAAATGGTGGCATGGCAAGGATGCGCTTTGATAGATGGTTCAACTCCTCACCTCGTGGCGGGCGGGCTTCTCAGCTGACGCGGGCGGGTTCACTACCTGTTCCGTTTCAGCCTGACTTGGTGCTTCGCCAGACGCAGCTGCGCCCTGGCTTGTGAGCTGGTCTGCCTGGGACGCGGGCCCGGCTGCTGTTGGGGAGTCATTCTGTGGAGCTCGCTGGCCCCGAATGCCGCCCTTCTTGGCAGCCTTGTTGGCCGCTGGGCCAGCGCTGGGTGCAGCCTACACACAACCAGGGCAGGATAGGATAGGAGCGGGCCAAGAGCCAGACAAAGAAGGACGAAAGGACTGCAGGGATTGCCCGCTGGCCAAGGGCAGGCAGATACGTATCTCAAAACCATCAGAAGGCCAGCCACACAAGAGCCCTTCCACACTCACTTACTGATTGAATGTTCACCGTCCAGGATGGTAAGGGCAGCAACAACATGTACTTGATGGGGCATAGGGGCTGGATCGCTCTGGAACACTTGCGTCACTGGCTCACCCTTTTCCGTTGCTTGGAGCCCTTGGTCGGCCTCTCTTCCTCTTCCACCTCCTCCTGCTGCTCGCCGGGTCTGTGTACTGCCTCGGCACCCCCCGCATCTGCCTGTTCAGCATCATCGTTGCCCGCCTGCCCCTCGTCATCGTCGCTATCCAGCACTTGCTTCATGCGTGCAGCGGCAGCCCGGCTGGCCTGGCGCCGAGGCCGTGCAGACAAAGCAGGCTGGAAACCTGCACGGCAAGGCGATGCCCGCATCAATTAATGTCATGTGATGGAGCGTGCACAGCATTCGAGGTTCATGCACCCTGATGGCATGCCTCGGCTACCAGCCAAGCGGCTACCATTACTACCTTGACACACTTGCATTTTCACATGTAAAGGAACGTGTGCGATGCAGGGCTGCTTGCTGAGCACATGCCTTGAACATGATCAATCAGGCTTGAAGTGCAGCTGAGGGTCCAGCCTGGCATGGCTTACAGGACCTGAATGATACCCAGTAGCTTATCACACTCTAGCCTGAGCAGACCTGTGGGACGCTCACCCTTAAATTGCTCATCTTCAACTGCCTCCTCCTCAGCCAGAGTCGCTTCACTCTGTGTCTTGCCCCTCCTAGGCTGCTTGGCAGGTGCCTGTGCTACAGGGGCTGGACGGCCCTTGGTGCCCTGTGACCCAGCTGGGGCTGCTGCTGCTGTTGCTGCAGCTGGGGCTGCTGCTTCCTGCTGCTGCGGCTGTGCAAATGGCGGCTGCAGCACAGGTGGGGCATTTGGTTGCACGGCAGAGGTGGCAGCTGGCTGGAAGCCTGGGAATGCATCAGGCTGTGTGGCGGCTGCGGGAGCTGTAGGTGCTGTTGCCAAGGCGAGGGTGGTGGGTGCCGCTGGTGCAGCTGTGGCTGCAGCTTGGCCGCTGAGTGCTGGTGCTGCTGCAGCTGCCGCTCCCTGGCTGAGAGGCATCTGAGGTGCACCGTTATACTGCAGCCCACTGGGATTGACGCCTCCTGCCTCAGTCATGGTCGTATGCATGCCCAGAGGCTGAGGCAAATGTGAGGCATCCGACATGCCAAGAGGCACAGCATGCTGCTGCTGCAGTTGAGGAATGTACTGCTGGTGCTGCATGGGGTTCTGATAGTGCTGCTGTTGGCTCAGCTGTGACTGCATCATACCAGGAATGGCTCCATGCTGCTGTTGCATGGCCGCGTTCTGGTACTGATGGTGCATGCCGTTCTGGTACGGCTGTTGTTGGCCGAGCTGAGAAGGCATCAGGCAGTTCTGTTGTGGCTGGGACTGGTGCTGTTGCGGCTGGTGGAACAAACAACTCTGATGGTACTGCTGCTGCTGAAGAGGCAGCTGTGAAGAGGAGGGTCCCATGTCGGTGGTCATGCGCTGGGTGACTTGGGGCACGCGTGTGTCCGGCACTATGGTGCTGATGAAGTTGTCTACCTGCCCATGAGCACGGCTCGTCTGCGGGCATTATGAACAACCATGGCTCATGTGGTTTGAATGCAACCAATTTGCTGGTGTTTGATGAACTTGTAAGGCCAGCGTGGCGTTGTTGCTGTTTTATGAGCGCACCTACACATATGGGGCCGGAAGCCGACGTCAGTATCATGTGCACAATGAGTGATGCAAGCAATGTCCAGCTACCAGAACAGCTGACCCAGGTGTTGCCAAAAACACTTAACGTCAGTGAGTGATGTTGAATTGACAAAACTCAACGTTGCCTGGCCGTGAATGAAGCAACAAGGCTTGACCTGACATTCCAATGATCGTGACTCTGGTGACAACCCAAGATCTCACCATGAGTTCCTCGGATGCCTGCAGCGCCTCCTCCAGCCGCTTGATGCGCGCATCCCGCGACTGAACCTGCACTCAAACCATGGGTCAAAAAGAGCGTGGTGTGCGCACCCATAGCATGGGCATGCATGGCTGCAACATTCATCAGCATACCTCAAACCATACCCACCCTTCAGGCCCACAGAATCCCAGGCTATACTGTTGTCTTTATTGATCAAAAGTAAAGCTTGAAACTGGTCGAGTGTTGATGGGCAGACTGCAGTCTGAAGGCACGTTCAAGGGGTGAATCAAGAACGTACAGCCGCTGCTACGGGCTACCTGATTTTCTATCTAATCCATTCAAAGGCAATGTAAGGCCTGCCAAATTCTTGCCATGGCCATAACAAGTGCAGCAGGAGTCTTCCACCCAGCCGCTGCCATTCACCTTGTCCCTGTACTGCATGAGCTCCTCTTGTTGTGCGGCAGACTGTTGCTTCAAATCCTCAAACTGCTGAACGCGTGCATCCCGGGACTCGGCCTGAAGCCAATGTGTGGTGAGGGTTGGTCAGCAAGCATGAAAGACTTGCTCAGCATGTCGTGCAGATAGGACTATGGATGTATGGCACGCGACGTCCTTATAACAACGCACGGCAGCTGCACGTGCATCATGCCCACCGGCCAGGGACCATGTCGCAGCACAGTATCACGTTTGTAACAGCACCGCCCGGCACATGATGCCAGCCACAAGTGCTCCGTTGAATGCAGCTTCTGCTATGCTGACATCAGCACCACAACCACTGCTACGCACCGGCCCCTCCTTCAAAAACATAAGGTTTGCCATAGCAAGTTGAATTCCTATCAGGGCCCACCTTGTTCTTGCACTGCCTGAGCTCCTCCTGTACTGCCGCCTGCTGCTGCCTCAACTCCTGCACCTGACTACGCAGACCCGGCTCAACCTGACGCCTGCAGCAGCGGATGGGCATTGACATGATCAGCCATATCAGGCAACAAGTGGGCACCAGCACAAAGTCACGCTGCATGTTCAATGCTTATGCCGAGCATGTCCCCATGCACATGCTGCAGTCAAATCATGTATCCCTTCCTTCATGCCAGGACTTTGGCATGCAGGCTTGATATGGATGACCACCCAGCATAGCGACAGGTTGCAACTCGGCACGGCAAGTACAGTCCCTTGTTGCCACACCTGAAGGTGGTCTCCTGCTCCAGCTGATCCTTCATTCCCTTGAGCTGTGCCTGCAGCTGTGACTCCATGGCTCTGCCGCGTTCCATCACAAGCTTCACGCGCTCCTGTGATGAAGCAGGTGCGCGGGCTTGTTCTGACAGTATTGTTCTGGCAGCGCAGGTACTTTGTAAGATGTAAGCAAATGCACCAGCCCCATGCAAACCCTATCAGCAAATCTATCTGACCCTCAGCAACCCTACAGTTGTATGAACAACTCTGTCTGACCCTTACGCAGGTACACTCAGCTATATCACGTGCTGCTGGTAAGTGCTGACCAGCCTGACCGACGGTGATGTTTGGCGTCGGGCCGCAAGGCCAGAGCCTTCCTGTGCCTGCAGCATCTGCTGGTAGCTTACGACCCGCTGGTAGCTTGCCACCCTCACCTCGGCCATCTTGTGTATGTGCTCTTCTCTCTCCAGTGTCATCTGGTGCTTGGCCTGGGCCACAGTGCTCAGCTCTGCATGGGCCCGCTCCGCCAGCGCCTTCTGCTGCTCCGCCTGGTGCAGGGCTGTCTGCGGGGCAGAGCAGGGACATGGACAGCATGACATGGGAAACTGCTGCACAGTATGGCACACACCACGTATCACATGTGAGCAAGGCTGTGTAGATTGGGTCGCCTGGGCCATCATGGCAAGGTTACTGACCAGGTTAGGTCCCACTAAGACCTTCGAACTCACAGATGCTTCGCCTGCTTGTGGTCAATCAACTTGTGCGAGAGCCTTGCAGCCCATTACCTCGCTCATTTGAACAACATTCTTTCCTGCGCCGAACTTGCAAATTTTAGATACATGAGGACCTTACAGCCCAAACCTCAATTGTTCATACGTAACCTGCACTTTTAGAAAGGCGTTACAGCCCAATACCTGGATTGTTTGTAAACGCTTTCTTACCTGTGCAGCTCTGGCTCGTGCCTCTGCATCCTCTGCCGCTGCCCTCCGCTGCTCCAGTCCGGCCCTCAGCTGGTCCAGCACCAGCTGCTGCGCCTCCTGCGCCTGCACAGCCGCCGTCAGCTGTGCGCTCAGCTCGGACAGCCGGCGCTCAGCGGATTCACGCTCCATCTGCACATTGAACAGGGGGTTATTCCTGTGCACATGGGCTGGAAACACATCACTTGCAACGCAAGGCCGATGCCAGCGGGCAATGTCTGGGCTTAGCCTACCCAGCAAACACTCTTTCCCAAGAGGTTCTTCCTGTTTTGCTTGCTGGGTGAGCAGCTTTTGAGCCATGCAACTTCCTGATTGCACAATCGGGTGGGTGGCCGCGTGATAGCGCAGCAGTGGTTGGCAGACGAGCAATGATGGTAATGATTACATCGTGCGATTACAGGTACGTGATGGTGTTGAGATAATTCAGCAGAGCTTGCAAGGTGAAACGTGGCCAGGTCACAGCACATCAGTGTCTGGCAGGATGGCATGTAACCGATTACGTGATGCTGGTGATTACAGAGTGCACACACATGTGCGTAATGGCGGCGAGCAAAGTTATGGAGCCACACAGAGTCTTTTGACCGTTGCGTGGTGCATGTGCATGCCTCAGGCTTGCCTGTGTCTGGCTGAGCAGTGCATGCGTCTCCGCCTGGGACGTGGCCAAGTCTGTGACCTGCTGGTGTAGACGCTTGATTTCCTGGTCCTTCATACTGATGCAGTCCTGGGTCAACAAATTGGACAGACGGAATGGAGGTATGATTGCTTTCAACATCCACGGCCTCCGTCAGTAAGTCTTTGGCATGCTGGCTGGCTGCTTGTCCAGCTTGAGCATGCACCCAGCTTGTGCATGCACATGCGAGGACACCTGCTGGCCATGGTTTGATAAGGCATGCAAGCTGGACATGGGTGATTAGGCTGACATCGCGGGGCATGCGTACGAAATGGCACTTGTTACCCTCATGCGATGATGCATGCTGCTGTTGACGCGCTGCGCTGGTGCAAGCATGCCCATCATTACTATGCATTCTTGCCTGCTCTGAGCACTGCTCTGCACGTCGCGTGGACTGCAGCTCATGCATCTCCGCCCCAAGGGTTGCTATCTGCCTTTCCAGGTCAGCTTTGTCTGCTGCGCATGCGGCCAGTTGGGCCACCAAAACTTGGGCATTGTCTTGGTACATCTTTGCGTCCTCTTCCACGCTGGCTAGCCGCAGGTGGTGCATGGAGAGCTTTTTGCGCAATGTGAGCAAGTCGAGCTTCAGGTCGCTATTCTCGCTTGCAAGCAAAAAGAGCTCCTTCTCCCTGCTCCGTAGCTCCTGCATGAGGGCTTGGACACGCATGACTTGTGCTGCTGTGACTACAAGACCGCATAAACGTCAAGGTCGTACAAGTTGGCATGTCTTGCCTGTGTCCTCGTGTCCATGCGCTGACAGGACTGCAAATGAGCAGTCTGCAACTCCAGCTGCAAGCTTTCCGCATTGAGCTGCAGCATGCGCGCCTCAAAGACGCTGATGCCCCCCCTAGATACGGCAACCATTGCCCTGTCTGTCGAATCCATGTTTGCCGGTTCGCACATTTAAGTCAACAATTTGAACCTTGCGGGCATTCGTGCTCCCAAGCCAAGCAGGCTGGTAAACTGAGCTTGTCAATTGCGTGCAGCTTGTCATAAGCACCTAGCATGGTGAATTCAATCGGCCCGGGCTGAAACCGTAACGACCTTTGCCAACCGACTTGACTCTCAATCAATGCAGGCAAAGTCCGTCCAGGGCCACTCACAGCTAGCTGAGGACCTTAAGTACATGGACATGTTCTAGAGTTGTCTTTGGCTGTCTGCACGCCGGCACTGTGCACCAGAACGGCAGGCAGGCAGTTCCCGTTGATCAAGGATGCAATCTGCATCAGCATCGGAGAGCATGGGAGTGGCTAGCATGAGGAAGCGGCTGGAAAGGCTGGCGGCCTCCTGTGGCCCTACCCTAGGCTTTGCCATGGACCTAACAGGAGCCATGAGTCTGGCAGCTGCAGCACTGGGGGAGGACCTGGGCATGGCCAGCATGTCAGACTTGTTTGATGTGCTCACTCAGGTTGCTCAGGTGCGGGGCCAAGCGGAGCTGATAGGGTATACCTAGCTTGTTTTGCCAGTGTACAAGCACCTCCAGCCAAGATTTGGCTCCAACTAATCACACTCTGTTCCTCCTGTAAATTGTCGCCCTACCCAGAGGATGCGGGGTGCGGAGGGTTCAAACGTCCTGAACCCCATCACAAAAAGTAGCCTCGGCCTTTCTGGAATTGGACCACTTTTCCAGACCACCCAGAAATGGCTTGAAATCACACGGAAAGGGGCACATTCTACAGTTCTAGTCGAGATCTATCCGTTGGACAACTTGGTTGCACAGTCTGCTTGAATATTGCCTCACTCTGGGTCATCAAACCCCTAACCGATCCCCAACCGCCACCCATGTCACGAGCCATGGGTGGCCTGTCACAGGTCAACTTCACTAAGAGCGTATGCAAGCACGTCTGGCTGTGCACGTGACATGCGTCAACTTTCATTCGCTGCCTGCGTGACCTGCGGCCTAGCGCCGCAGCTTACGGAGGCTATGCCAGCGGCGGCACCCTCTGACACTTCTCAAGCCAAAACTACAAGGCCAATCTGGGAAATGAAGGCGACTTCGGATAGCTCTTGACGAGCTGCATCCAACCACACCTTGAAGTCGTTTTGGTTGAGCCGTAAGACACGAAATAATGGAAATTGTCAAAAAATAAAGTGCCCTTGGCCTTTTTGAGGACTTTTTACCACCATTGTCGGACCATCTCAGAATGACCTGCGATCTTGGACTTGAGCTCCTTACATGCTTACAATGCAGCAAAGTAGTCAGAGGTATTCACTCTTTGATAGGGTCATTTTCTGTAGGACCCCACCACCCCTTCCTGCCCTAACTCTGTCCCTCCATCGTGCTCTTGATTGTTTTACGATGTCTCAGGAGGGATCTGATGTGCAGCTAGGATTTATCGGCGTGGCTGCTGCCCTGCACTACCTACCAGCCCTCGGTGAGCTGAGGCAGCTGACACGCCCACCACAAGACCCCATTTTATAAGGCTGCGTTAGCACCTGTCTGAGTCCTTGGTTTGGCCCAGCTTACACTGCCAGGATGACAGCCAAAGTCAAGCCGCGTCAAAGCTACTGGCCTGGCATGCCCATTGATTCCTGCATAAGACAGGTGTATACAGGCACGCAAGGACTCACCGTTGCGGCTGGGAGCCTCAAAGGAGGACTTTCCCCTGCTTATGCCGTGCAGGAACGAGCGTGTTGCTTCAGTTTTGGGGCGCTGTATTCTTGCCCCTTCTGACATCATCCAGCGGCCTGCCATCACACTCAGCCTACATGCAGGTGCGACCAGCGGTTGGCTCCTGCATGTGGGTTGGAAGCATCAACAGTGAAGGTGACACAAGGTCAAGCGGTCAGACATGGCTGCCAGTTTTGCTTTTGGTCCAGTGGCCCAAGCATCCATCTTGCATCGTATGCCATCGTAAGATCCCCATGCAAACAGGCATGGCTGTGATTTTTGCTCTGGAACGCATGTGGAACAGAGGCTGGCTCAAGCATCACTTCATCACAATCGCATTACTTATGCACACACCAAGGCAACAAATGCGCCACAACTTGTGCACGAGACTGCATGTGGTACTTGCCAGCACGTGCACGCCGCCAACCCTCATGTCTGCAAGCACACCTGTCGGCGTGTGGAAAGCAATTGCATGCTTGCTGGTGTGTGCACTTACTTCTGCAGTTGTAAGACCTCGCATGTTCTCGTGCGATACGCATTGTGGATTGCTGGTGCAAAGTCCAACCCACCGTCATTTCATGTCTACCGCTGTGCAAGCAGGTGGCCCGTGCCGTGTGCGACCTGCTGATAGCCAAGCAGTGCTGGCCGGCGGCTGCCTCACTCCTGCAGCGCTGCACAGCCACGCTCACAGCCGCAGCAGCCACCAGCCACACTGCAGCCACCAGCCAGGGAGCAGCGAGCTCCTCTGCTGCAGTGACAGCCGAGCAACAGCAGGCTTTGCCATTCCACACAGTTTGCTGCATCATACCCAGCATGCTTGCTGCCTGCTGCAGCCACATCACTCCTCACAACGTGGCAGAACTGCCCATATTGATAGCCACGGAAGCCACACAGCCTGAGTCCCAGTCGACTGCGCAGACAACGGCAGCTCAGATCAGTACGGGGGCATTTGAGCTGCTGCGGGATGCATTGCAGCGCCTTGTGCCCTGCACGCTGGCTCTGCTGAAGGCTGAGGCTGCTGCTATGCGTGGTGCGGCCCTGCGTGCGCTGCTGCCTGCACTCATAACGGCTGCCAGGACACTGGGTAAGCGCACCACAGCCCTGGCATACAACAAGCTTCCACAACTTATTCTGAATTCATCTGTGACCAGAAGCATGGCCATACACGCGACAGCTTGCGGATGATAGACAGGCCCACAGACAACAATACCATCTAAGTAATTGACACTGCACCGATCCGTGCAGGTTGAACGGGGGGCAGTTGTGAATACATCATGATCAGGTGCATGAAGTAGAATATCTTGGTGTCTGATTCCTTGCATGTGTGTACCACGTGTGCCAGGCACAGGTCACGTGTCTGACTCTGTGCATGTGTGTACCACGTGTGCCAGGCACAGGTCACGTGTCTGACTCTTTGCATGTGTGTACCACGTGTGCCAGGCACAGGTCACGTGTCTGACTCTGTGCATGTGTGTACCACATGTGCCAGGCACAGGTCACGTGTCTGCGGTCGTTGAGCGTGTTGAGTGGACCTGTGTGGACCTTCTGGGTTCAGTGGGCCACAGCCGGCGGGTGGCACTGGCTGCACTGGTGCAGCTGGCGCCGCTGATGGCGCAGCCGGTGCTGGAGCAGCGGCCATCCGGCCCAGGGGGGCAGGTCACACCGCAGGGTCCGCTGTTCCAACACCTGGTTGTGTGCTTGGTGGGTAGTGTGGGATGGATGCCTGCCTGACGGCCTTCATGTCTGACCTGAGGTGCTAACATTCTGGAGTCACCATCCTGGGTTGATGAGATGCCAGTGTGCACGCTTCATAGTTCAGGTGCAGCATGCTGCCATTCAAATCGATCGAACTCAACCTTGCCTGGTCGTTGATCTCGAATCTTCCTGCAACTGCATGGGCACGCTTACCCCTTGAGCAACGAACCAGATAGCTGGCCATTGCATTTCAATTCTTTACTTGACCTTCTAACCCTCTGTTGCTGAAAGCCAACTGTGTGTAACTGTTAGTTCCCACTTGGCTTTCCAACCCACTGTTGTCTGTGCTGATTGCCCCAATGCAGGCCGGCAGCGACCCCCTGGACCGCAAGCGGTCTCTGCACCTGCTCCAGCAGCTGCTGCCGCCGCCGCTGCTGGCCCAGCCCTGCTGGCAGGCGTGGGTCAGCCTGCACTCACTGCTGGAGGAGTTCGGACTGCACCTCATCAGGCCCATGTGGGCACAGGTCAGGAAGTACTGCACCTCATCAGGCCCATGTGGGCACAGGTCAGGAAGTACTGCACCTCATCAGGCCCATGTGGGCACAGGTCAGGAAGTACTGCACCTCATCAGGCCCATGTGGGCACAGGTCAGGAAGTACTGCACCTCATCAGGCCCATGTGGGCACAGGTCAGGAAGTACTGCACCTCATCAGGCCCATGTGGGCACAGGTCAGGAAGTACTGCACCTCATCAGGCCCATGTGGGCACAGGTCAGGAAGTACTGCACCTCATCAGGCCCATGTGGGCACAGGTCAGGGAGTACTGCACCTCATCAGGCCCATGTGGGCACAGGTCAGGAAATACTGCACCTCATCAGGCCCATGTGGGCACAGGTCAGGAAGTACTCGCACATACGATGTAAATGTACAAACTGCAAAAATGCACAACACTCTGCACCCATTCGCTTGTATTCACAACGCAAATGTGTACACGTGCACATTGGGTAGGCAGGTCAGCAGCATGCAGGCAAGGTGCGCTGCAGACAGGCGTTCACAGCCCGTGAAGCAGATGGGCGTTACTGACTTACTGTAGGTGTCTTTCTCGTGTAATGGTATCCGCCCTATGGCTGCCGGCCTTCACTGGCCTGTTGATTTACAAAGGCCATGCTGATGTGCCGTGCAGATGGAGCGGTTGCATGCCCCTGCGCCCGAACACGCGGGTTCCGACCCGCTGCCGGCCCACGTGTCGGGCACTCACAAGAAGCTGCGGACGCGAAAGGGCAAGGGAGCCCCGGTCAGCCCAGCAGGAGAGGTGGCCGGGGGCACTGGCGATAGTGGGGCCGATGCCATCTCCACCACAGGCATCCCTCTGGAGAGCAGCGATGACCAAAGGATGGATATGGCCTGGTTATGTGTGCTGTGGCAGAGGGCCTTCCAACACATCAACCCAAGGGTGAGTTACGTACTCGGTTTGACCTCTGTTCCAATGTGATGGTCAACAGGTGCAGCCTAATCTGCAGCCATGAACTCCCAAGGCAGCTGTTGACAACACTGCAGCATGCATCTTCCACTGAAGCAAGAAGAGCTGTGGGCAGCGCTGCATCGTACATCTGATTGTACACCGCTCGCTGTTGCTGCTTTCAGTGAAGCACTCACAGCAAGCTGCTGGTTATATGTGTGCTTGCATCACGTATTGAGCACATGTGCGTCTTATGCACCAAGCATGCATCGACACACGTGTGGCATTGATAATGCATGTGCGTGTTCAGCGCCTGGTTCAGCGCCTCTTCTGTGCAGGTTCAGCGCCTGGCAGTGCGTTCGTTCCTGCAGCGCGCCTGGTGCCCCTCCCGCCCGCCCGCGCCCCCCGGCCCCGCCCGTGCCCCGCTCGTGCCCTCCTGCCCTGCCCGAGCCTACAATGAAGTACCCGTGGCCTTTGTGACAGAGGTTCTGCTGCCCGCACTGCTCACTGAGGCGGTTGTGAGGGACCCCACCAGCGGCTATGACTGCCAGGTGGGTGACACCACGTGCCAGGGCTCAGGGGTATGGTGGGTGCTGCTGACATCTGTGGCAAACCAGAGCAGTGCTGCACAGTACGCAGGCGTGTCTGTCAGGCACGTGGTGCAGGGCATGCAGATACCTCGATAAGGCCATGGCTAGGCCATGGACTTGTAGGCACTAGATTAGCCCCGATGATGTCTGATGTGATGTCATGTAGGTACTGCATCAGTTTCAAGTAGTCACTGAATCAGCTCCAATGGCTTGGCCGGCATGGCTTGGACGGGCCACACCTACATGATGTCAACTGTGGCTTCTGCTTCGTGTATGCAATCGAGTTGCATGGTACTAATTGTGGGCCTAAGCTCCATGCACGCACCATGCAGCTGGCTGCCTGCCAGTGGCTGGGGGCCTGGCTATCCACGGTGCCTGGGGAAGCACAGCGACACGTCTGCGAGGCGTTCCTGGCGGTTTTGACTACCAAGGGTGCAACACTACAGGGTGCGCTGCAGGGAGCGGAGGTGCTGGCGGGCTGTGTGCACATGGCCGGTGGGCTGCATCACGAGCAAGACCGCGGTGAGCCGACCTCTGGACTGATGGATGCACTTACATTGATATGTCCATGACCTGTATCCCTTAGCCTTAGCCTTAGCCTTAGGCTTACCGTGAGTGCACTGGGAAAAAGACAGCACAACCTGTTTGCAACTCAGGTTCAACTCAAAACAGAGTTAACTATTCAACAAAACAGGTGGACATGCAGGAACGTAGTCCACATCACCAACTGAAGGAATTGCAGCAATGTGGTGTGCTCAAGTTTGGTGGTTAGACGTTGTTGTTTCAGGTGCTTGGGGCCTTCGCATGCTTTCCACCCTCGTCAAGCTGTGCACCATGATCTCCAACAACCAGCACGTGCCCGCCAAACAGTCTCTGCTGTACGGCTGCGTGCTGGCCGCTGCACCGGTGCTGGCCCCTGTGGCTCATGTGGGCTGTGGGGCAGCCATGGAGCTCCTGGCATGCATGGGGTGCCAAGTGGGTGCTTGCATGGAGCAGCGTGTGCAGCTGATCGTGATGGGACATGTGCAGTAGGGCGGGCATGTGGGGGGACACATGGAGCAATGGTGTGAGTGCGCAGGACAGCAGAGGAAGAGTGCGGGTGCATGGTGTGTGGCGGACACTAAAATACACCCTCATTTCCTAGCTAATGTCAGCAATGGCTGTACACTGCGCCGCAGCTCTGCTGTTGGGTGTAAGGCGAACCTGGTGAGTCAGGTCAGGTCAAGCCAGGTCAGCCAAATCCGCAAGCCAGGTGTTAGGCAAGCCGGGTTAATGCACCAGTGCTGCCCGCATTCTCACTCATGACCAAGTGTTCCATGTACTAATCTGCTTGCAGGCAGTTGCATACAAGGGCAGCCTCAACCTGTTAGCCAGGCACTACCTCCTGGGCGGGGCAGGTCAGGCAGCGCCCAGTGTGACCGCATGCATCGGGCCGCCCATGCCTGTTGAGATGCCTCTGGGTCTTCAGACCGCCGCATGCCAGCGCGTGCTTGATGAGTTGATGGGGCCGTGGCAGCGAGCGGATGCTGAGCTGGGAAACAGACGCATGGGCTGGGAAGAAGTGCAGGTGAGGTCTTACGTGATTGATATTCAGACATGCCAACTGCACCAACCGAGTAGGGAAATGCTGCAAGTGTTGGCAAGGTTGAAGCCAGTGTGCAGCTGCATCAATTGAATGAGATGTGGTTTGATTGTCACAGAGATTGGGCAGCAGGCACATGGGCTGGGAGGAAACGCATGTACGTGAATCAAGCCACCCTGCAGTCATGCCGATTGCATTGACTGAGTACGGAGCTTCGAACAGTGTTGAGGAGTGTCATAAAGCTGTTGTCACATATCTGCTCATCAGGAAGCTCGATCGATTGGCTGTGGGCCGCCTTACAGCCTATTGATGCTACTCCATGCCTATGGTGCAGCCTTTTGCTTCAAGCCCACGTCAAAGTCATGCTGTGTTTCTGACCCCAGTCTGTTGAAGCCCGTACTGATGCTTACACAGTAACACTTGCCATGCACTGCACCGTGCCTGCAGTCGCTGCATGACCATGCGCTCTCCCTGTCGCTCCTTTGCCTGATCACCGCTGACCTTCCCTCGCACCCGGCCGCCCCGCTGGTGTCCTCGCTGGTCGCGGAGCTTCCCTCCCTGCACAGCCGTGCCTACGTGCCCGCACTGGCCCTAGCCAAGCGCCTCATGCTGCTGCAGGCACTGGCCACTCAATCACGGCCGCTGGTGAGGCCAATCAACGCTCTGATCAAGCAGGCAGATTGCACGGATACCAACTCTCACTAGATGTTGGCGCCTCGTTGTTAAGCCACCGGATACCAAAAATCCAGACTAGGCGCAGCCTCATTGTACAGTGTGTTTAGGTGTTAGTGCCGGGCTTTTACGCGATTGCTAACATGCATCCAAGGCACGCCAGACGTATGGACTCCCCAACAGGCTCCCTTCAACGTCATACTGCACCTTCACCCACCCGGAATGTTTTGTCGCCCCTGTACAGCTAAAGCACTGGCCACGTGGCACACCTCTGCTGTCAGCCGTCACCCAGGCGGGCTGCCAGACCTCCTCCTTCCTATCCGCCTATACCAAGGCCGCTGTCCCGTCCCTCCTGCTCCCCAGCAGCGCATTCCTGGCTGCCTCACTGACTGGAGCAGGTGCTGCTGTGCCAGCACAGGGGCAGGGGCGCATGGAGGTGCCCGGTGCACTGCAGAGGTACCCAGAGGTGTGTGCTGCATGCTACAGGCATACAGACAGAAATTCGTGTATCAGGCACTGCAGTGGCGTACGCTAAGGTGTTGTGCGACTGTCCGTTCCGTTCATGCCAAGCATGATCCATTGCTGTGCACACTGCATGTACGCACGTTGTTGTGCTGGAGTGAGGAAGCGACGGGGCCACAGGCGAGGGAAAGCATTTGTGTTTGAGGCGGTGCGCTCCGTTCATGACAAGCATCAGCCATTGCTCTGCGCATGGCGAGTGGACATGAGGAATTGCAGTTAATGCTTATATGGCAGGTGGCGGAGCAGGCTGCGGTGGCACAACTGGCTGTGGGCACGTGTGCTGCCCTGGCTGTGCTCCTGGGACAGGTCATGGAGCCAAGCAACCAGCGGACAAGGTGGGTTCAAGCGGAGCCTTGGGAACCAGGAAGCAAGGCAGTTGTGGTCCGTGGTCAGCAGATGCCACAAAACATATATGCCACGTTTCTGGTTCTTCTAACTCTGGCCACACGCGCATGCAAGACATGACGCTTTGCCCACCTACACTGCTGCCTTGAAGCCCACATCACTGTCCTCAACAGCACATGTTATAACTTCGTTCAGATACTGGTCTTCTAGCAAATGGCGTGATGTCAGTGGTGGTTGCGGCCCACAGGTCACCCAATCCCACACCGCTCCCATCGCCCACACTAGACCATTTGGAAGCCCTGACGGGCCCCTTGCTGCACCTACTTGAAGCCCTGCCGTCCTGCCGCACCAGCCACACCAGCCATACCAGCAGCAGTGGCAGCAGCCAGGCTGTCGCTGACAACATCACAGCCGCTCAGGCCCAGCCGGCCCATATGCAGCTGCAGGCAGTGCTGCTGAGTGCGGCATTTGCGGCATGTGAAGCGCTGTGTGCGGCATGGATTGTGGTGCCGGGGCTGGCGGGTCAGTTGCCCAGTGCAGCCGTGAGGGCTGCGGGCGACGCGACCAAATTGGCTCAGGCGGTGGTGGCCTTGTGTGCTGGGCAGCAGGCGGTGCCTGGCGGGCAGGGTGGACAGGAGAGCAGGTGCGCTGCGGATCCAAGCAAACCTCTCGCACATGTCGCTCTCTTGCCTGTTGGGCTCATCATGCATACAGGTGCTGAGGACAGCACGAGCGGGGTGACATGGTAAGCGTGCTGTTGTCTTGCCTGTTGAACATCACATGGCATTATTGTGTGTTGGAGTGCAGGAGGACCGGTGAGCTGAGGGCAGACCCGGCCTTTCCTGGCACCTGCAGTTACATTGTTAACATGCATCTCGGTCACATTACGTTGGCACGTGCACGCCTGCACCAGCATTCAAGTGGAAAAAATGCTCATGGCACGTGCCTGTCAACCTGCACCTGAACCAATCACAAGACAACGCTCACGTCCTCAACTACCTGCAGCGCCATCTTCTCCTGTCTACTCCCCTGCACCTTCTCAACCCTGCTTATGACCGCTTATTTGCAGACAAGGCCCATCCGCCTTCCAGCCCACCCACTACAAGTGGCCCTGCCTGGACGCAATCCTCTCCATGTGCCTTGCGCTGCACCGCGCCACCGCCCACCCGTCCGCTGGAGCCCGCCACACGCCGCTCATTGTGTTCCATGACCATGACCGAGAGCCCGCTGCAACCCAGGCAACCCAGGCAACCCGCACCACAAGCGTGAAGCACGGCGGTCGTGGCGAGGCCATGCACACGCCTCCTTCCCTTACCTGGCCCATGCACGCACAGGTGGGACAACCTCTTCATTGTCACATAGCACATGAATGAATAAACCGACGCCTAACGCTGTCCTTGATAACAACTGCCAATCACAGTGCCAATCACACTACCAATGACAGGCATACAAATGTTGTGACTTGCGCCCAACAGCTCACTCACCTTGTCCCTCAGAACAGTTGATAGTCATGGCATTTGCAAACTTGTTGAACATGCAGTGGAGACGAGATCATGACAACCTCCAATCGCGGCACTTGCAATTGATACCAAATCTATACAGCCATACCATCTGCCAAACGTGGTGATTGCAAATATGTTGAAAGTGCAGTGGAGGAGAGATGGCAGTGTCTCACTCTGACCGTGTACTTGTCTCTGCCTCTCTGCTGCGTGTGCAGTTGCTGGTTGAAGGCCTGGATGCGCTGGACTGTTTAGGTAGCGATGAGCTGCTGCCCGTCATGCGCTGTGTGGATCGTTGCTGGGCGGCACTGATGCAAAACGTGCATGTGACAGAGGTTCAGGTGACGGGGCTCGAAGCTGTGCATGATGAAGCGTGGTTTAGTCTGTGTGAGATCAGCCACGTGACAGGCAGGATGGAAGAGCAGCAATCTGACACTATGGACTTGGTGCTGTTGGTTGGTATGGCCAGTGTTTTCCTGCTGTTCCTGTCCAGGCACCATAATGTACATGCCCACAAGGTGCTTACTCATGCCATAAAGAGTTGGGTGGGCACTGATATGCTCCTCTTGCTGCGGGCCAGAGCTAACATCCTGTCAGTGTACAGGATGGCTCGTAAGCGAATGGGCAAGGCAGGCCGTGCTAGCCAGGACGGCAAGCAAAGACTTTGAAGGCGTACTGACTTGTCTTCCTTGCTGTTACAGAAGGCTGTGGGTGCTGCCTTTGCCAGTGAGGGGGGCAGTGGCCATCCCGTCGTGTCGTCAGCGCTGTGCATGTCGTGGCAGGTACGCAGGGCTACCAACAGCTCGTCCTTGATTCACCCCTGTTAGACAAAGCGTGGTAGTGTACTCTAGGTCAGTCTTGAACAGCGTGCATCATCACAATCCACACACAGAGCCTTTTGAGTCCTCACTATTGAGCTGGTGAATAGTGAGTGGTCAGGTACACTGACCTTTTGAATCAACGTGTCTATCCATGCACGGCTGCACTTGCCTCTGTGCCCTGTACTGCGGAGCCATGTGGACCTCCCTCAGGCCATTTGGCAAGCCTGTCCTTGTGCAGCAGCAGCCTGGGCAAACAGGGGCACATTACATTGTTGCAATACGCTGCATGTCTGCTTGCAGGTGATGCGGGCGGTGTGTTCAGCCTTTGGGGGATGCGCCAAGCGCCGGACGTCCCTGTGTGCTGCTGCGGTGTCCATCCTCCTGTCGTCCCAGCTCTTCACCTGTTGTCCATCGCCCACAGCCAGCCTTGTAGCCGGCACGGGCCAGCCAAGCGCTGAGATGTTGCATCTGCAGCTGTCATCTGCACTGCATGAGGCAGGGGGGCCTGTGGCCTGGGCACTGGGCAAACTGATGGACTGGGTAAGTTGACGGTTGCTGCGCTTCACAAGGGCGTTGCTACTTGCTTGGGAGCAGCAGCCTCAGCTGTGTGTGGAGATAAAGCACCTTCCATATGTCCTAGTACGCTGCTATCTTAGCAATCTAGGCTCAGGCATCACTGTTTGGTTGGCAGCAGCAGTCTGAGCTGTATGGAAGATATTCAGCGTCTGGGGCCGGCCGCCATTCACTCCATTCACCACTTGCGTCCCTGTACAGTGTCTTTGTTGCGATTGCGCCTGCATGCCAGTAGCCAACTATTGCGACCCCAGTGGCTAGGACGGTTCCGTTACCTTTGCCTGCAGCCTTTAGTCACACGTTCTGCCTGAGGCACGATTCGTACATGCGTGCAGAGCGCGTCCTCTCCCCGTATTGTGCTTTTGGTGTGCTGTCAGTTGGCATCCCTGATGTCCCTTCGGCCAGCAATCCTACGCATGTACAGCCAGCAACTCGAGAGACTGCTCATGGCAGGTGGGTCATCACCAAATGATCAGTAGGAAACTGAGACAAAGGTGAGACGTGCTCAAAGGCAAGCGCTGAATTGGACCTGCGTTTGTGGCCTCTCCACGAGTCGGAAGTCATCTTGCCGTGTATCTGCACGTCATCGTGATCTGTCAACCGCTCTTCAACATTTTGCCTTAATGGCAGGTGGCGGCGGGTCGTCTAATGCCGATGCGCCTCCCGAGCAGGTTAGTGCCGAAACTGGATCTACGTCCAGGAGCGCTGGCGATGGTCCAGCGTTTGGTCCTGAATCGTCCAAGGTGATGGAGGCGGCGATGAGCACGGATCTTGCGCCTCGCGTCGCACTTCTTTGCGGCATGCACGAGCTAGCGGTGCAGGTGAGTAGCAAATCAGTAACGTAGCAGTCACGACTGAGTGCTGTGCCTGCAAGGACAGCACCGCGTCAACAGTGTTTGAGATTTTGAGGCTTTTCAGTGGTCTAACATGTTCCTTCATGTGGGTTGTGATGCATATGCTCCACCTCACGTGCCATCTCACGTGCTTGATCGCTTGCGCTGGTTGCTGCAGGCTGGCTGCGCCTGGTACCCTGCCCCTGACGATGCTGCTAATTCTCAGACGGGTGAAGCTGCACCTGCTAACGCACATCAGCCCAGCACGTTGCATGGGACACTTGCCAACGGGCATGGCATGGTCAGGGGAGCTGCCATGGGACACAGCATAACAGTGACTGCAGAACAGAGCAGTGCCAGCCAGCCAGGCCAACAGCAGCAACAGCACCAGCAGCAACAGCAGCAACAGCAGCACATGCCACAGCAGCAGCCTCAGGATGCTCCCAAGCGTCCCGTCATCATCTTCCATGACACAGGCGACTGGGAAGACCTACTAATGCCATCAGCCCCCGCCCCACCTTCCTCCAGCCCCCAGCAACCCGCATCCACCACAGCACCTGCAACTAATGGGGGGACAGCCACAGCGGCAGCGGCAGGTGGTGGCACATTGCCGCCTGGTGTGGGTCTGAGCAGTTCAGTCCATGCAGGCCTAGCACGGCTTGGATCCTTGTCCGTCCAACCACCTCAACCAACCACCAACCACCTCCAACCATCTCGCCAACCAACCAATTCCTCCTCCACCACATTAGAGGCACAATCGGGTCATGGGCAGCAGCAGAGCAGCAAAGCGCAATCAGCAGTGGGCGGTGGGCCGGTCAAGGCAACAGTTTCAACTGGCCTGGGGAGGGAGGCACAGGAGGCTGGGCTTGTGCTGTGGCAGCAGTTGCTGGAAACAGCCCTCCATGACCCACAGCTGTCGGGTGATCGGTTCAAAATTGGCTCGGATCTGCACAGACGGAAGGTGAGCTGTGGCGCTTGGCTTGGTCTAGGTACGATCGAGCCCAGACTGAAGATGTGGGAGAGTAAAAAGCGGCGCCCAGGCAAGACAGGCAGGTATACCAGTACAGTTGCCTGACCCTCCATGCGTGTGCACCTGTCCAGCTCAGCCCGTCCCAGTTGAAATGAAACGCTCAACCATTGAAGGTAGAACACTTCATGTGCAGATCTTAAGCCGTCTGCTCTTGGCCCTACGCATGCTTTATGCAGGTCCGGTTGTGGCAGGCGCTGTCGGTGCTCACCAGCTGGGTGCAGGGCCCCGCGGTGCAGCCCGCAGTGACCGCAGTGCTCAAGCAGTTTACAGTCAACGAGGCGCCCTCAGTCAAGCAGGTGAGAGCACACAGCGGCCCAACACACTGCTGCCAGTGCGTGTGCACCTCTCAGGTGTTGTCATTGTATGGGCTGTGATTTGTCACCCTGCTGAGCTTGCCAATGCGTGGGGGCACCTGTGAACGATAGATTGTGATTTTTCACCCCGCTGAGCTTGCCTGTCGCCGTCAGCAGGCAGGAGTACCTGCTGCCGTCAGAGAATCGGCCTTCTGAAGCACCGCCTAAGCAGCACTGCATTTGCAAACGGACATATGTGAGCCAAACACAGAAGCTATTTGTGGCTGTCAATGAGGATTGTATGCATCAAACCACAACCCTAGCGCCGGCATGCCTGCTGTCCTGTCAGTCACCTGTCACGTGGTGCCTCACTGGCTGTGTGCCACTGGATGGCCTGCATGTGTGCTCACTGCCTGCAGTATCAAGAAACAGTCGTTGCTGCGCTGCTGGTCAAGCAGGTGCGTGATGCCTTACAAAATTCTCACGAGCATGGATGACATCAGCCTGTCAGGCCGCGAGTCATATGCTATCCGAATGCTGCCTTGTCTGTCAGTTGCGCGCGCTCTGCTGTCGTTGCCCCTCAGGTGCTTCGCCCCATCTCTTGTTGCTGCACTTGAACCTGTGTAAACTCTTCTCTGTCCAGGCTGGGGCAATCGCGTTGTGATGAGTGAGAATGTGATGCATACTGTTGAGAAGGTGAAAGCAAGCGTTGCTCGTTCACATTTGGCTGACACCCAACGCCTGCCTAGTGTTCAATTGCTGCCTACACTTGAGGCTTCTGTAGTGTCTCTTTTTCCTGTGCAGCCTGAGCTCATGGAGCGTGAGCTGCTGCCCCTGCTGTGTACCTACGACAAGCACCACCCAGGAGTGGGATCATTCATACTCGTGGGAGCGCAGGTGCGGGTGACAGGGTGCCCTTGTGCCAGATTGCCGCCATGGCCGTGATGTACGTGAGCTTGGTAGGGTAACAGGGGGCGCTTGCAGCTCGCGTGAGGGTTTAGATTGGCGTGCCACCTTGCTGCCAGCGCTATGTTTGGGTTTGTTCAGTGTGTGCCGGGCTTGGTTGCATGCAAGATGGGCTTGGCTCAAACTTACGTGGCCCTTGATTGAAGGAAGGATGCCTTGCTTATTTCTGCGATCGGTGAGCCCCAACGCATGGACACTGCCGCACCCGACAGTCCTTGCCAACACCAAACATAGACGGAGTGTGACACATTCATGATTTCAGCGTGTTGTTGGTTGAACACCAATGCTTGCGTGTCCTACAGGTGGCGATGCATGTTGACCCTGCATGGCGTCCAAGGCTGGTTGCTCCGCTTCTGTTGGCCATCAACCCTTGGATGACCTGCCACACGCACAATGTGCGCGTATTCGCACAGCTGCTCAGCCATGCGCTGCTGGTGCGGTACCCCCCGGAGCATGCAGTGTGGAACCATCAGCCAGGTGTGGACCAGGCGGGGAAGGCACGAGCAAAAGATTCCACGCATCAGAATAGTTACTAGGCGCTATCTGGACATGTGCCATAGGCTCGTCGTATGCTGTCAGTCCCAGCATCAAGTCGGCAAACAGCAAGACCTCGGACTTGTCAGACAGTCCAAGGTTCTCGGGTGGCGAAGGGTTCAGCATATGTCGCAAGTCACAGCCTGCTTACGACAATTGCCGCAATAATCATGTGCTCCTTCCAGGTGATCTTACCTATCTGCGACACTTTCTATCGTTTTGCGACACGAACACGGACCTCCGGCGCCTGCGACGCACAATCGGCGGGCCCATCCTGCAGTGGAGCGCAGCGGGGCTTGCCTCTCCAGCCAGGCTCTTGGGAGCGGGGGCGAGCCTGGCAGGTAGGTCACGGAGGTAACAAGCTTGACATGAGATCGGGCTGAAGTCACTACTTTCGTGCACTTCGCAAGTCTTCGTTAGTCGCCCGCACTGTGACCCTGAACGGAGCGCGCATTATTTCATTGTTGGAGGAAATACGCCAATGAAAGTGACTCTGGGTCCAGCCTGCTGACAGCAACATGCAGTTGCGACCCTGAAGAAGCGTGAGAGTCCTTGACCTGCTTGCTTCGCAGGACAGCCTGACACTACCGTTTCCTTTGAGGGATGCCCTTCTCCCCTAATGGAGACTATCAGCACCTTCCTTGCACACCAGCGGTACAAGTAAGTGTACACACCGGTACATGTACCGGTACAAGATGGCTCTTCAGTAAGCCAGGTGGCCAAGCCAAAGCAGCAGTTGCTATGTTCAGGTCATGTGCATGTCTGCCATAAGCTGCGTTGGGATGCATGCTTTGCAGGCCACACATAGCATCCTCCTTACCACTCCAGAGCAGGCAATCCAACACAGCCTTTGTCTGTCAACCCGGTAGCTTTTGCATCCAACTGTACTTATTTCAGATTGCGAGAGGATCAGAACGAACGGCTGGCGGACATTGAGTACGCCCTGGACGGGCCGACAGGCAGGCAGGGCGCCGGCGCAGGGCAGACGGGCGGGGAGGAGCACAAGGTACGGGCAACCCGGATCCAAGGGTGTCTGCCAGTGCCTCAGGCTAAGTATAAGTTTAGCACCACAGTCTCATGCGGCCCGCACACGCAGGTTGGCGGGTCTGACTACCAGCGCAAGGTCATGTCCTTGGACCAGGAGGCGACCATTCGCATGGGGGGCCGGGCTGCGGACAGTGACATGGACGCGCTGTGGCGGAGCCTGGTCAGCAGCGGCACAGTGGACCTGCTGCAGCAGGCACAGGACACCGCGCAGGGGGCGGCTAAAGGGGCGGCGGGAGGTGCTGTCGAAGATGAGCTGCGGCCGGGCACTCGGTGAGTCGGCAGGAGAGTTATGCGGTGTGAGAGTTTAGATGGCGGGGCAAGCAGGGCAGCGGAACAAAGAAGGCTGCAATAACTAATGCTAGGCAGAGCATATAAAGCTGCTTTTGCTGGGTTTTTTTTTTGCCAAACTTGCACATCTACTTCTCCTAAGCACTCCGTGACGAAAAGATGCTGGTCCGGTCAAGGCCTCATGCTATGGGTCATGAGACAGGGCAAGATCATTCCGTTGGCGTTGGTGTTGTTGTGCTCGCTGTGTGCAGTGGCAGTGGCACACGCCAGGAGCTCATTGTGGTGGCATCGCTGATTGACAAGATACCCAATCTGGCAGGCCTGGCACGCACATGCGAGGTGAGCAGAGCAGGTTGGGAGACCATGGACTCAACTGAGACACCATAGTGCACAGCAACTCTGCTCTAGTGCACCATCACTGGGTAGAGTAGGACTAATACAATGTATTGCAACAAAGACCGCAAGCAGTCGAGATAGGTTTTTCAAGTGCAGTAACCAGTCCGATTACCAACATGCTTGGATTGCTTGGCTCTTTCTGCAACGCACTTCAAGACTTCTGGCCCAACATACGGTTGGGCACACAAACACATGACTAAGGTGCTTGTGCCCTTTCCTCTGTCGCCAGGTGTTCCGCGCTGCGCTGCTTGTTGTGCCTGACCTGCGGCTCGCCTCTGACCCGCTGTTCTCCTCCATCTCTGTCACGGCTGAGCAGTGGGTGCCCATGGCCGAGGTGCCGGAGCCTGCTCTGCTGCCCTGGCTGGAGCGCAAGCAGGCCGAGGGGTACACGCTGGTGGGCCTGGAGCAGACGGCAGAGAGCTGGCCACTGCCGGAGTTCAGGTAGGATGCCAATTGTCTTATTACCAGGTTGTTGAGTCTGGTAATTGAGATCAATGTCTGCCTCATGTACTGCAGCCGAGGCAGCAATTGCGCAACAGCATTGTCAGTGTTGTCTGAGTGTTGTAAAACGCCAATAAGTTGTGGTCACGACAATGCAACGTGACGTGTATTCATATTGTGGTATTCCTGAAGAGAATTGCTGTAGGCAACACCTTACCCGACAGGCACGTCTGTATGCTGCTCTCCCAGGTGGCCTGCACGGTCCGTGTTGGTGCTGGGGCGGGAACGGGAGGGCATGCCGCCTGAGGTAGGGCAGGTGCACGCTGGGCCACACGCCTCAACTGCACTCAGGAGTAGTATCTGCTGTTACAGCGGTGATCACTGCCTCAAATGCAACTTGGAGTTGTCATCTGACCAAGAGACCATACAGTGTGTTGTTGACGCACTGCTCAAACTTGCTGGTGAAACCCTGGCACTGCTACGCACGACTGGTTAGCATTCCACTGTAACAGCCACCATCTGACCAGGGTCGCATGCCTTCGCCAACCCAATCAGTGCACAGTAACCATCATGCTTGTCGCGTGTGTTGTGCTCAGGTGATGCAGCTCCTGGATGAGACTGTGGAGATCCCCCAGCTTGGCCTGATCAGGAGCCTCAATGTCCACGTCAGCGGTGCCATCTCAATGTACGAGTACACACGCCAGCAGCTGAAGCTGGGAGCCGCTGCCAGTGCCCAGTAGGCATGAGAGCTGATGAAGTTTGGATCTCACCCCCCCCCCTTCCCGCAGATACACACCAGATCAGTGGTCAATAAACATGATCAAGGCGCGCGCGAAAAAAAAAGAAGCACACTCTGACCGGCCAGTACCTCAGAAGTCAGTGATGTAAGTCGCCACCAAGTGTTCCAGCTGCTGCACTCTCTTAAGCAAAGCGTCTACCACAACACGCGATGTTCACCCCGCTGCTCACGCCGTGTGCGGTTCACATGCACACATACACATGTTTTACTGACACACAATGGTTGCTGGCGGTAATACAGACCAATTCACACAAACTGTCCCAGAACCGGCAAACTTTTTTTTTGTGTGTTGTGAAAGCCGGCTGGAGATTAATCAAACGCCCCTTATTGATGACAAACTCTGTTCTGGCCAGCGCTAAGCCTTTAATGGCAACTATCTTTTGCGTTGGACGTGCTTCATGGTGTGCACTCCCTCCTTGTAAACGACCTGAGCTGCAGACGAACTCCAGACGAACTACCTGACTGCAGCGAAATAAGCAACAAAATAAACCAACATGATATTCCTCGCCACACCCAGGGGTCGGCGTATGCCATCCATCACCTCTACACCAATGTATGCGGAACGAAAGGGTCCGCTGCCACGGCTACCGTAAGCTTTTGAAGCGGTTCGCGTAGCGAATTGACAAATCTGACAGTATGAGCAGATGTTATGATGTTCCTGAATGTGTGTTTCAGCAACCATTGAACCTTGTACTATCCGCTCCCCAGCTGAGCTCACCTCAGGCCCAGGTCCTCTGACCCAAACTAGAGGCAAACACAAGTAGCCGTGACAATGAGCCGTGGCAATTTCGTGCCCCACTGGTGTAGAGGTGATGGCATACGCCGACCTCTTGTTGGTGAGGGACAGCGCCAACGGATGAGGGAGAGCCCCAGTGGGTGAGGGACAGCCAATGCGCTTCAGGTTTGACGTTTCACGTGCGAATCTTGTTGACCGGGTGCTCTCTTGATATGTACAAACTATGGCGCCGACACGGTAGGCCTGGCGCGAGGCTGAGCGGTCGAGCCGCTGACTTAACGACTTCCTTGGCTGATGAGTAATCTGGTGCAAATAGGAAGGAACTCTGAGGTGGGCCTCGTTGTTATTGTGAGCCCGCCAGCAGCCCGATGTTGAGGCCGAGCAGCTAGGAATAGTTTGCTCAACGCCCTCCTTGTAATTCCGCCAGGTTACGGTGCGAAGGTGTAATTGCGTGAGCCATGCTCTGACAGCCAAGGCATCACCTCCATCTGCGCAGCCTGAGCAGGAACCGCAGGTAAAAAGGAGGGAAAAGGACCCCCTGACACCACAGTGATGGCAAGGCCGAGCTACTGTACCTGTCGTCGGTTTGCATCATGTTCGGACGAGCCAGGCTGGAGACGCGATCTAACGGACCGTGCGAGGATCATCCTCCTGACAGTCTTGTGTGACCTACTTCAAACAAGTTTTTGTTTGTAAGTTTCAAGTGTGTATATTTGCGTTTATACAAGCCGCGTACAAGCATGTATACAAGCCTGTAGGCGGAGGCGAAGAGATTGGCTGTGATGTGGTAGAACCCTTGCTGAACTGATCTTGGACGACACGAGCGGAGTCCCCGGAAGTGTTACAAGGAAGTGCACGTCAGAAAGCGAAATGGGTTGCGACGTGAGCTGAACAGAACACACTAACCGATGCCCACTCCTAGCAGAGTAGACCGCCGGGCAAAGAGGAAGAAACAGGCGAGGAAGATGCCACTGCGTCTTGAGCGCGAGAGTCATTGTTTGCTTAGATACGCTTTCAATACTAACGTCGCGTTCGCATGACGTCATGTTTGTATGCGTTTGAGTCTGATATTCAACGCTGCTTGGGCATCCCTTCACAGGTGATCACAGCGTCCTCAGCAGGGCCTGTTTGTGCGCTTGAGCATACCACAGGCATGCATGGTTTTTCGAGAATGCTGGGATTGAACTGGGAGTTATGCTGACTAGTGCATTGAACCATGCTGTACATTACGGATCTGTACTGACATTACTAGTGCATTGATGTTGACAAACTATATGTTTGTAAACATCAATGCACTAGTCAGCATCACTCCCAGTTCAATCCCAGCATTCTCGAAAAACCATGTGCAAATGACACGCCCGCTTCACCTCTGTTCGTGAACATAACTCAGGTCACCCAACATGATCAAGTCGGAGATGTTTCTGTGCCTACCGCTCGAAACCATAGAACCAAGAGCCACGAGAAAAGGAAGCCCACATTGGATACTGGTGCTGCAGTGATGGTTGTGTGTTTTGCTGCAGGACGTAGGTTAAGGGTTGTCAGCCTCATACTGTAGTGTGTCCGATAGCACAGTGAAGCGGTTGTAGTCCTCGCGCTGCTTGGCCTTGATCCTGCAGCGTAACACAGTGAGGAGAGGCGCTGTGCCAAAACAGTGTGATCATCAAGCGGGTGAGAAAAGCGTGCAGCACACTAGGCATGTCCCAACGTTATGTGGCACGGCTTGGCTACAGCACGGCCGTGATACTCCTGTGACTCACTCATCAATGGCCCTGACGGCAAACACTGTGGCCGCCACGCTCAGTAGGAAATTGAAGAACATAAAGGCAGCCGCTGCCTGCACCACAACAGCAGCAGCAGCAGCAGGCAGCTCGATGGCTGCAGGTGTGCTCATGCAGGGCTGAGCAATTGCTGTGGCCCAGACACATGCGAGTGCCTGGGTGCAGTCATGATAGCCGTCAGAAAAAGAGCTTGCGCCAAAGTGCTGGCGTGGGTGACACAACATCAAGGAGCACATGTAGGAGGCATGTACGCTAGCTGATCTTGAGCATGCATGACCTGGTGCACATGACCCAGGCCATCCGTAACATGTGTGCTGCAAATGAGCACAGTAAACGTTGCATGCTAACGGCGACTTGCATTACGTGCTGCTGATGCATGCTGAAGCCTGGTAAAAGCCTTGAGGAGCTTCCAGGTGAATCCAGGAACAGTGATCACACGTCTGTGGTGCGTCATACCTGCTCAAATGATGTTAGCTTGGCAGGCTCCCCCTTGTAGGTTACACTGGCGTCCGTGCACATGTCCACAAAGTAATCTGCAGGCCAGAAGGATTGCCTAGTTCGGTCAACCAAGAATGCACCATGTTGCCCTGTAAGCTGGCCATGTGTGGTGCCGGCAAGTGCCCTGTCACGTTTTTTTTCCAGGTTTCAGGTGTGCCCACGTAATCATCCATCATTACAATTCTGCTTTGCCCAACTTCACTCGAGTGTTTCTGCCCTGGTCACACTCACGGAATGAAATGACCATCTGTGCGGCGTTGTATCCGAAGAAAGCGATGATGAGCTCGCGCTGAGCGTTGAGCACGCCAAACAACCCGCACACGGCAAAAATGTTGTCTGCACCAGGAGCAGGGGATGAATGAAAGGGTGTGTATGAGCTCTCTGGCTCCTGCAAGAGCTTAGCTTGGAAGGAAGTGAGGGAAACAATCGTAATGTCCAGTCAACATTCAACGCATGACATGGAGGTTGCTGGCGTGCGACAGTGATGGATTTCTGATGGCATAACGATGGATCTATGATGAAACAATGATGGAATGGCCTGGATGGCAAACCATTGTGACTGCACAGTAGTCGATGTGGGCTAATTGGTCGCTGGTACACGAAGTAGCCCATACTGACATCTACTTAATCGTCAACCCATGGCAATACTGCGAACGTATAAATCCAGTCAATCCAATCTACCTCTGCATAGATTACTACCCTTCAAGAATGCCTCCAGTGTCCCTGTGTTGCCCCTCTCAGGGACCACTCCTTTCCATGCCCCCAATCTCACGGGTACTGGGTACACGCACTGAGAATGGACATGTAGAAGCTGAAGCCCATGGGGGACCTGAAGTCCAGTGGCGACTCGTACACGGCAACGCGCGCATCCGCACCCGCAGCTGTGCTCTCATCCGTGATGAACTGCATGAACAACACCCCATGCCATCATTGTAACGGGCCGGCTGGGAAGCCCCGTGCACACGTGACATGGCATAAGGAGGACGAACAGACAGCAGTCAGGTTTGTTTATGGACCGAAAGCAACGGGCTTGTGGAGGCCTTGTGCTTCTGCGGACAGTGCCTAACAGGTAAGCCACGTGGGACTGCATGGGACGTGCAAGCAACCACCATCCCCTGTACGTCCATCAGAGCTCGTGTTGTCTGTGGCAGAGGATGTAGCACCAGCTGAGATGAGTGGGAGTAGCGTACAGCTTTGTGGTTTTGCGAAGCAGCTCCTTGGTCTGTATCATCTGCTACGGTAATATTTTGAGGACGCAGTGCAATCATGGTTGCTGGCCATGCAGACAACGGGCAGCGCTATCATGGCTGTGCCGCAGTTGGTGCTGAACATGTGCCCACATGGCTGCCTCAGCTTTGCTTCAAATGCGACAGCAGGTCGTACCTTATTGAAGAAGTAGGACTTGTATCCCTGTGCACACAATGCGGACAACAAATCCCGTCAGGCCAGACGTGCTTGTTGGTTCAATCAAGTTGCAACCTGATAGGCAGGAAGGCCAAGAAGCATGACTCAACCGCAGTAGCAGATGTGCATGTACAAACAGTTGCTGACATGATAATTATACAGGTCAAAACATATCTAGTTTCGACTGGTGCATGACATTCGCCCCCCGGTCGGTTGAAATGCCAGACAGCCAGTCAGGGTAGTCGTGCTCTGAACTGCATACCTCGTATATACCAAGCAGGCACAACCCAACCACTAGCTGGGCGGCACTGATTACCAGCACCCCCCCTCCGGATTTGACCTGCACACGGATACGGAGAGAGACACGCCAAGTGTGGCCATGCCACGTGCTGATGTCGGCAATGCCAAGCCAGGAGTTGCAACGGCACCCAGCGCTTGAAATTCGAACCTCTGATTGCAAACTGCTACGCAGTTCGCTGTACATAGTGGCCCTCATATGCTTGATCCTACCCTGAGATGCACGATCAGTCCCTATCAAGCTATCAAGCTGTCAATCTCAAGCACAGTTCTGAGCATGCAAATCGTACTCGCGTAGTTGCATGCGCAGTAAGGTGCATGCAACTAAGCGAGTATGATTTTCTTAAGGTGCATGTTGTGCCCTCATGCGGAAAGTAAAGCATGGAAGAGGCGAGAGCCTGCGATGGACTGATGTTCTTTGCCTGTCTGCTACCTGCGAGGCCGCTGACTGACATTCGCCACTTATCGATCCGGACCACCCACCATGGCCCGGCTCAAACTCAGATTTGATGCAAGCGCTTTCACGGGAGAAGGGAGCGCCAGAGCAGCGACAAGCCTGTTCAGTTGTTCGCCAACAGGAACGCTCTCTAATCTAGTCACAAGAGGCACGGCAAATCACTGGGCAGTACTCGACGCCTGCCCACTGTCAGCAAAGCATGAAGAGGGCGAACAGCCGTTATACTGTTGTGGTGCACTGTTACATTTTTCTGACCAAGCACGACGATGCAAACAGCGGTTATGTGAGCAGCAAGCGTCTGAGCAAGGGTGCGAAAGCAGTGTCACACGCCTTGTCCTCGGTGCTCAGGTCCGGTTCAGTGATTCCGCCACAGCCCTTAGCCGTTTGGACACTCTGTTTGGCCAGTCTGCCTTTGCGTCTGAGCGAGCAATCTAGAACCTCATCGACATCCACGATACAAATGCTGATGGTGTTGAGCACATGGGTGGTAGACCGTATAGCCCTTAGCATGCTTTGCTGTGCTTTGAGACTATGATGTTGTTACCTTTGTTGGCGTATTCTGATTAGGTATCATATCAAAGCCTTGCTTTGAAACCATAGCGCTATTTCACAGCGCTTTGCAAAGCATATTAAGCTATATAAGCATATTAAGCTATACTAAGCCCTTAGCATAGTTGACTATGCTGCCATCACCCATCAACACAACAAGCCGCCAGCACGGTGCTTGATTCATGAGTTCCAACAATCTGATTACTTGATGTGGAGGCTTAGGCAGGTCACAAGCAGCAACGCAGAAGGAAGTTCTGTGACCCAGCCACACAATGTGCGGCAACCAAAGCTTGTGAAGCTCTTCCGATGCCGGAATGATGACTACTCAGCGCTCGTGAAGTTATCATGCGGGTTGGCTCCGCACGCAGCTCACTAATCTCTCCAGTTCCTGCAGCCCCAATAGTAGTCCATAGTCTTTTGTCGCTTGGGCTTACGTTCAGGCTGCGAAGGCAATACATGCAGGACATTAATGACAACTATGTCTAGCTGCCTGAAGAACTGGCTTCACTTGCTATGATTGTAAGTCAATTTGTTGCAGACCGCCATCATCAGAACTGTTTGCCTGCACCCCGTTGATTCTATCACATGCCGATTGCAAGCACTGCTAGCGACGACCATGAATGCATCGGTCATGCGGTCATTCTGTCCCATGTGCCAGTTGCGTTTGCAGGCTACCCCGCCTGGTATCAAGTACGAGTATGAAGTGGCGTCATTACCCACAGCCGTAACACTGACAGTCCTGCCCTGCATCTTGTGACCTTTCATCAACCGCTGTGCCAGTATAGTATTACAACCAAACAAACTGGATGTAAAAAGTATCATTACACCGTCTACCACAACACGCAATGTTTGTTGCTTCGCCCCGCTGTTCACCCCGTGTATGATAGACACACACACCTGTGACACATCTGCAGATACCAAATCACACTTCGCAACTACAAAACACATCACCACCACCGGTTCCAGTGGTACTGACAGGAATTGTCCCAGAACTGGCAAACTTTTTCTACCACTTTTTTTTTATTTTATTGTCTGCACCTGCAACCTGTACATGTGGCACCTTGCACAGAACTGCACTTCCATCACCACCCTTGTTACCCAGAACCCACCTTCGGTGGTGCCCTGCTCCGCTTGTCTGCCAGAGGCGCGCTCAGCAGCTCACACACGTCTGCATGCCCTCCATGCTGAGCCAGAGTAATTGCCAACTGCATTGCGTCAGGATCGTGGTCCCCGCAGCCCAGGAGCAGCTCCACTATTTTCGTGTAGCCGTGGTCTGCTGCAGCCCACAGAGCAGCGCTGTTCTGGTCATCTGCCCTGGCTGGACAGCGCCAGTGGCCTAGCAGCATCTCGCATGCAGCCAAGTTGCCTGCTTCAACTGCTGACAGGAGTGCTGAGCTGTGGTGGCCATTCGGCTTGGCGCCATGCTGCAACAGCAGGGCGCAGAGTGGCCAGTCTTCTTGCTGTGCTGCTTTATGAAGGGCTTGGCTGTCCTTGGCATCTGCCTTGGCAGGATGCCGCTCCTGCTTCAAGAGCAATTTGCATATGTCATGAGACAAGGAATATTCCATGTCGCCATTTGCTAGCACCAGACGTAGAGCATTGCTGTCGTTGTCATCTGCCTTGGCAGGGTTCTGCTCTTGCTCCAACAGGAGCTTGCAGATGTTGAGATGCCCATTGTATGCGGCTTTCTGTAGTGCTTCACTCTGATCGTCATCGGCTCGTGCTGGATTATGTTCTTGTTCCAGCAGGAGCTTGCACAACTCCATGTTGCCGCTGAGCGCTGCGCCTACCAGCGCTGCACTTCCATAGTCATCTGCCCAAGCGCAGTTCTGCTCCTGCTGCAATAGCAGCTTGCAAACAGACAAGTGCCCACCTGCTGCTGCACGCCTCAACGCCTCACTGCAATCATCATCTGCTTTGGCAGGGTGCTGCGGCTGTCCTAACAGCAGCTTGCATACACCCTCATAGCCTCTCTGTGCTGCTAGTGCCAATGCCTCGCTGTCATTATCATCTGCTTTGGCAGGGTGTTGCGGCTGCTCTAGCAGCAGCTTGCACACGTCCACATAACCTCTCTGTGCTGCTAGCGCCAATGCCTCGCTGCCCTTATCATCTGCTCTTGCGGGGTGCTGCGGCTGCTCCAACAGCAGCGTGCAAATGACCATGCAACGTTCCCGTGCTGCGGACCTCAATGCTGCACTCTCACATGCATCTGCTCTGGCTGGATGGCGCCCTTGTCCCAACAACAGTTTACAAATGTTGAGCTGCCCTCTGGCAGCTGCTTGCCGGAGGACTACGCTGTCATCTGCGTCCGCCTTTGCTGGATTCCGCTCCTGCTCCAGCAACAGGCGGCAGATGTCTAACTCATTACGCACAGCAGCTAGTTGTAAGGTTGAACTGTAGGCATGGTCTGCCCGAGCTGGGTCGTGCTCACGTCGCAACAACATTGAGCATACTTGCACTCGACCAGCCTTGATCCCCACTTTCAAAGCAAGCTGAGCTCCATGACATGTGGCTAGCCACTGTGCCTGCTGGGCTGGCGGCCACAGCTGCATTCGCGTTGCTTTGGTGACTGCAGTTGACGCTCTTGTGCCCGATCTACTGAAGATATTGACCAGCAGATCATCTGTCAGCTGGGGAGGACCAGACCTACGGGAAACACCACGAATTGCCACGCCAGTCCCATACTGCTGTACATTCATGATGGCCGATGCATTTGCTGTAGTCAGGCTGCAAACGTTGTAGGTTTAAATGGTGATGGAGAAGGGATGGGAATGAACGCACTGATTCATTTTCAACGAACAACGTGCATTGGCCTTTGAACAAAGCATGCTGCCAGTGCTGCCATGCGCATGCTCACCGGCCACTGTGGAAACCGGCGTGCCATCCATCTTGGTGGCCTAGCAGCCAGCCAACGCGCAAGCCCTCCTCAAAACCCAGCCGAAATCCAGCCATGTGGTAACCTGTGTGCATTAACCATTGAAAGCGTGCGATTTTGTGGTGTGTGGCAATGGTGCGGGCAGACTCACAAAGCCATGAGAGGTAGCGACGTTCATTATCAAATGCATATCGGTTTAGGACTTGATACCAAGAATCGCTTAACTGGAAAAAAAAGTTTGCCAGTTCTGGGACAATTCCTGGGAGTACCACTGGAACCCGTGTTGTCCGTGGTGCTCACAGGGGCTGTGGCCACACAGTGACTGTGTGTGTCAGGCAAACATGGGTGTATTCGTATGTGCGTCAATCGCACACGGCCCTGTTGTCTGGCTGCTGTGCTTTGATAAACCTAGAGATTTTCTTTTAGGGTGATTGAACGCAGATGTCTTCTTTCACAAGACAGGGAGTGCAGGCCTTAAGACCTGTCACTTGTACGGTTTGAGAGAGGGTGTGTCTCGTGGGCGCCTTATTGGTATTCTCCGTGGCACATGTCCTAAGGCAGAGTCGCGCCTACAAAATCACCAGAGAACAGAAGCACGAATCCAGAAAAAATGGCGACGCCATGGCTTCTTATCATATTAGTGATATCCCGCGTGCTCTGGGTGCCATCCATTGCGTGTGTAGCATTTCCATCACCAGGCTGCTTGTGCTCCTAAATGTATGCAAGTGGTTGTGCGCGTGCTTGTTGTCGTAAGCTACGTGAATTGCCTGACACCTGTCTGATGCACGGCTGTGTCACATGCATGCTTCCTACAGCCACCGCTGGCAACAACAAGGTCATGGAAGACGGCCGCAAGCAAGCAGCACACAAGGGCGCAGCAGGAGCTGGCACTTCCAA
>QAXH01005083.1:1941-13609 GCA_004335635.1 Chloromonas sp. AAM2
TAATGGGCGCATCTTGCTGTGGCGTGCTAATGGGCGCATCTTGCTGTGGCGTGCTAATGGGCGGCGTTTGCTGAGGGCTTGCGGCTGGGACCCGTACAGGGCCAGGGACAGCTGGTAGCAGACGGCTGCGATCCAGCTGGGCTCGCGTGCGTCATGGGAGAGCTTGGCTGTGATGAGCAGAGCTCCGTCCTCAGGGTCAATGCGAAAGAACCACATTGCTGCGTCGGAACCCATCATGCTGTACACCAACCCTGCGCACAACACACGTGCATCATGCAATCAATGAACCAGTACAACAGGACAAGCACAGGTGGCGCAATCCAGCCTCGGTCAAATGCGTGCATTCAAGTCAACACAGTCTCATCAAACGCGTGCAGCCGAGTCAAACTTGTTGAAATCTTTCGAAAATGTTGTAACACTGGTCTTGCAATAGACCAGAGGTAACACGTGGCAGGAGGAACATGAAGCTTTCAACGACTGCCCCCAGTACCCCTCCTGTAGTCGGGTAATTCTTGTCCTTGTGCTGTTTGGTCTGCTTGCGCATACGTTTACCAAGCGCTAATTTCCAACAGATACCACGACATTAGCAGACTCACCATTGTTGACCAAGTAACTGTACAATTGATGAACGTTCCTCTGCAGGAAGGTGACCTCTTCCCCAAGCTGAGGTGCCTTGTAAGTGTAGTACTCCTTGCCCTGTTGGTCAGCAGTTGCATACTTCTGCTTTAACTCAACTGCCAACCACACCTTCCTGTCCCTCGCAACCCGGTCCGGCGCCCCTGCGTGCAGATAGCAAAAACATATGCGTTGCTGAAGGCTCTCCCCTTGTGCATGAATTTACTGCACACCGGACCGGGCGTATGTCAACCTGCCCATGTATCATGGTACTGCATGTACCATACTACTGCAAACACAGTACCACAGTACTACATGTACCACGTACCTACCTCCTTGAATTCTCACAGTGCAGTGCAGTGAACATACCTTGGAATCCACGTGGCTTCGTTGTGAACCTGATGCCTTGCCCTGCTGGTCCAAGGATGCCTGCGTCCGCAAGTGCCTCCACGTACTTGAACAAGTTGGCGTCCAGGTGGACCTCCATGTTGCCCTCGTTCCAGACTCAAACAATATATTCTTGGACAGGACGCACAGCCTGGTCGAGCGTTGCAGAGGAGAAGCTCTCCACCCAGGTGTTCACCTCAGCAAAGAAGTGCTTGTCTTGGTTCCGCCAGATGACAGGTCTTCGGGGTACTCTGCCGGGGGCATGGTCATGTCCAGTAGATACTTCCCGACTGCAGATCACAACAGGTGGCACAGCAGTGGGCCAGTGGTGCTGCAGTCACAGAAGCATCTCTTCCTAAGCACAGCAACACAGCACAAACCAGTGGTAACGGCTGAGACCTGCTAAGCTTCTGCGGAGATGTCCGACGTGAATAGCAGGCCACAACAAATTGTGTCCATGACAATTGCATCCTGGCTGTTCATACTCAATGCACATGTGGTTCACAAATGCGTCTGACATGCCGCCGCATGCAGTATGCAGTGGATGGCTGATAGCATTTCGTTGCTCCATCACATCCTCCCACACTGACCACCCACCTGTGGAAACCGGCTGTGGCTGTGGCAGACCTGGAAGCACATGCAGGAAACACAGAGGCTCAGATATGCACACATCCGTAGGCTGACAAACGACAATCCGACCTTGCACACGTGCCTGCTAAGGACTGTGAGGACATGTGTATACGTTGCTGCAAACCCCCATGTAGCAACAAGACATGTATACAGCGTCCATGTAACAACCTTGCTGGGCGCATATGTGTGGCCTCACCTGCACGTAGCAAGGCTTTGAGCTGCTGGGTAGAGCACACAGCAACAACCACTGCAGACTCACCTGTCACACGGTACATGTAGTTTCCAGCTGACATCTGGTCACCGCGTGTAACGACGTCGCCTTGCTCATCCAGCAAGACCCCCACACCATAGCCTCCATCCAAGACCTCCTGGGTGATCACTTCACGTGGCTTGGGTGGCTTGAAGGTCAGTGGCGTAGATGTGATGCTGTTGCCACTGGCATCCACAATGGTCACTGCAATTTTCTCTGCCATCCTGCAACCCAAGCAGCAAGCACATGTCTCACTTGATCAAGGTTGCACACACAGTAGGACAGTACACGTCTCAGTAACGTTTGTCTGTGCAGCTTGAGCAACTCCTTCACGCCTGATCTGACAGTCTGATCCACTAGGGTGTTAAAATCAGCCTGCAGCTGTGGATTCGGGGCCATCCCTTCTGAGAACAACAATACAACACATGATTGCCAACATGCTACCAAAACATTGCTGTCACGCATTGCCTGCCTCCCGCACCCATGCAGCATATGCACAACAACGGGTGGGGATAAGTGACACCTGATGCCTGCCTGGTGTTGGTCCTCGAGGCGACTTGAGACTAGAGTTGAAGACCCAACTTCGCGTCTAGAACACAAAAGAACCCAGCAGCACTGGGAATTGAAAAAAATCCGCATTGGGCGTATGCAATCGTGAAATACCTGGCGCGAAAGAGGTTTGTTGCAAGGAAGCCCTGCCCATAACAAGCCTCTCACCTCTTAACTGGTCGTGACCGCGGCAGAGCCCTTGCCTCCCAACCAGCAATTCGGTCGGATACGTCTGCAGCGGACAAGAGGAAACGTACACTGATGGCAAAGAGGGGCAGCCATGTTCGTTCATGGCTCTGCGTCGTCGTGGCGTCGTGGCCATGCTCAAAAGCGTCTGTTGTCTTGTACTCCAATCTTGGGGTTCAGAGAGGAATCGAGTTGTGGGCCGAGCCAGTCAGAAACGCCAGCTAGCAAGTATTATCAAGGTGCGCTGTAATGTGAAAAGGCTTATACAATAGTTATGACTGCATGCACCCTGCTAGTTAGAACCACTAGACATGATTTGACTGTCCAAGGTTCAGAGTCTTCAAATCACAACAAACGCGGTTCAGCTCCGAGTGCTGCAACAAATCATCCGCTGTTAGCGGTTAGCCCTGTACAGGAAAAGTTATGAAGTATCTACATCAACACGTGCTCATGTGCTCCCCAATAACCCTACACAACCTCATTTTAAATCTGGCGCCCAAACCTGATGCTTGTGCCCTGCCCCGCATGACGAACTTTCGGAAAATCAGTTCTTGTCTTCGTTGACAACCTTGGCGATCATCAATCATGATGAGACCCTCCCGTTGAGGTGCTCGATCTTCGTTGGCCCCGCGTAGATCAAAATTGTCTCATCGGATTGCCGACGTACATGAGTTGATCAGTTTTTGGCGTCGAATACGAGTTGACTGATCAGTTCTTGACGTCGTATACTATGAGCAGCCCAGCGCTGCTGGTGCTTCCGGGAAAGGGGCGCTCGGGGGGGTGTCGGCCAGAGAGTCCATCAGCACTGCACGAGAGGCAGAAACGGAAGGGAAGGGCCCGAGGGCCTGCAAAGCTACTGCCATTTACGTGATGAGGATGCCAGGAGGAAAACAATACGGCTGATGGAGGCCCAGCACGCTCTGCGCTGCATCTGCCGAGCTGGCCAGGGTAGCAAGGAAAAGAATTTGGGTTGGATGCAGTGACGGGCATGCATGGCGCAGAAGGATGCCAGCCAGAGTGGTCCAGGGCGGGGAGGTGTGAGTGTGGGGTGTCCAGAACATATCATGCGCGCTGCGAAACTGAAGAAGAGACTGCAACATGCGGAAAGCCGGAAAGCCATGAAGCCTCCGGCACCCGCATGCGCAGGGCCTCCAGGCAGCCCACCAACCAACCAGGCAAGGTTGGCCGGGAAGGGGCAGTGCGTGCTGGGTGTGTGGCTGGCAGGAGGTGCAGCAGCAGGCGAGAGGCGATGGCTGCGTGGCGAACTTATACATGGGCGCGGAGCGGTGACAGGACACTAAACTGGATCCAGAGGCAGGCAGGCCAGCCACCTCAGCGTGGTAGAGGCAGGTGCTCAGGCCATAGGTGCTGACAGCCAAGCCTGCGCCCATGGCGTGTAAACCAATGCGAGAAACGACAGACATGCGACGCAGCGCAGTGTCCTGGCGGCTTGTCCAGGCAGCCAGGGCAGACGGACACTCTGCGGTCGGTGGACCGGTGTGAGCAGGGCGCAAACGGCTGTGTGTGGCATGCGAGTGTGAGCGAGGCAGGGCTGAACGAATCATGACCTGGGACTGCGGGATGGCCAAGGAAGTAGTGTGCTGGACTACAGGGATAGTGTGAAGGGTCGCTGGGTGGGGCAGGGACAGTGGGTTACCCATCAGCAGTGCGGCGGACTTGGCTGGCCTGATGCACTGGCAAAGGTGTGCCGACCTTTAAGACAACCCGGCTTGGCGCCTCACCGCGACCGGTGACTACCGTGCTCGTAGGCCGTGAGTAAACAGGACTCTGGCGCCAGAAGTTCATGGCACAACCAACCCCCAGCCTGCCAGGAGAGTAGCAGGAAAAGAGAGCACAGGGTGGTGGGACATCACGTACGGAGCCCTGTCCACAGGCACACATGGGGTTTGTGCATCAATGCCCGGCCTCCTTAACTATGCCCACCGGCGTCCACTTTCTCTTTTCCACTTTACATGGTTTTAGGATCGCCTAGGCATCAGCCCGTGTAACGTAAAGCTCAGACTTCGCGATCAGTTGCATTGCAGTTGCAAAAGCACAAGTAGCGGGGTCCGGAAACCTGATTCCGGAAAGAACGGCGATGATGAGTGTGCAGCTATTAAGGAATTGACACGCCCGTGGTATTGGATTGTCTGGAATCGACTCCTGCATGACCAGAACATTTTGTGGCATGTGCGGCATGTTGATTACAAAGGACACTCAGCACCGCCTGCCGGCCTCCTGATTATCACGCACAAGCACCAGTGCCCCACGGCCGGTTGAACCCATCAACAAGCAGGGAGAGAACCCCACCGCCACGCAAAAGCAGGGAGCCCCAACCGGGATGGCACCCGTCACCAAGACCTAGCACCAATTGGTTCCATGCAAAGTGAACCTGCTAGGCTCAAACACATGCACACGAAAACACCTGCTGCGCGCAACATGTTCGGCTGGGAAAAGTCACACACCACTGAGGTTTCAAAATGTTTTCAAAACGCCGACAACGATCAACGTCCAGCGGAAAAATAGTCATTAAACTGCAAGGAGCTTGCTCATGCGATGCTCGCGCGTTGAGAGCGAGGTCCAAAAACACCCGTTCCAGTTATTCCTGCTGGTAACCAACAAATTCCGGCAAAATGGCAGCGTGCGCGATGTGAAAGGGCCAGCAAGCCGCGTCCCTAACAATTCGACAACTCAACAGTACGTCTCAAACTAGGACGCGCACTTTTCCGACTAGCTTGAAAAGCTGCAGCTCATGCTGTGCGACGTCGCTTGACGGCGGACTTGCAGAAACCGCTCGTTTTGCGACGGAATGAGTGGCATGCCCATTTGAAGCCCCTTGCGTTGCTCCAGCCACGCTCTGCTGCCATGCATGCGCTTCGCCTCCCAAATGCTCCTCATCCATCGATCCTCCGCCCCCACTCTCTCCACCGACCGGCGCATGCATGCCATTCTGTGCCGATGGTGTCGACTCCGCAAGGCCCTTTCCGTTGCCTGTGCTGCTCCCATTCATTAGTCTTAAGCTGCCCAGCCTAGATACTGCAGCGGCGTGAGAGGAGGGAGCAGAAACCGTCGCGCCGTTCAAAGACTGAACCACGCTGCCGGATGGCACAGGAATCACAGGCTGGGTGGGTTTTGTCGTCTGGTCTGGGTTTGCTGTAGGCTGGCTCGCAGCCGCACTGTGCACGTTTAGAACAGCGTTGGGTGGCAAGCCCAGCTCTGATAGCAGGCCACGTGCGGTAACGTCTGCCACCATTTCGTTCCAGTCCTGCATGCAAACAAGCAATGCAGTACCAAGTCTCAGGCGCCACCAGCACTGATAACAGGTAACGGAGAATAGTAGCAATGCAGGTCATTGCGGTAGCAGTGTCGTCCCTGCAAACATCAACGTGCCGTCGAACAGCTGAGCATGTGCAGCACTACACTGTCCAAGTCAGAGCAACAAACTCAATACCCCACACCTGGACTTGGATGATTCCAATCCCAGCAAACCCAGCCACACCCCTTAGCTCCCAGCCACAGACCTCCAGCCCTGTTTTCTTCCGGCAATTGTTGCTCTTGTTGGCTTTGACTCACGCCAGCAATTCTCAAGTAATAAACGTGCACGATCCAGCACGATGCATGATGCACCTAAAAGTGAACCCAAAAGAAGCAAGGTGATGAAAGATGAATGGTCCCCCCACAGCCCCACAAAGCCGCAATGACCACTTCTGCCAGGATAGGCGCTTGCCACTGACCACATAATTTGAAATAATCAAAAACCACTTTGTATCCGTTCCATGTCGGTTTCCCACTGCGCTTTATCTGTTACTCACCGCGGCTTCACAAGCATCCTGCATGCTTCCCCCGCAGCCCCACAGAGCCCCGTTGACGACCTCTGCCAGCACAGGCGGTGCGTCGAAGGCCACCACCAGGGGCGACATGCAGTGGGGCCTTAGGCCCCTGGAGGCCGCCATCAGGCCTAGCACAGTGGCTAGACTGCCACCCACGCCCGTGCCCTGCAGTGAACCGGCAGGAGGCATCAACAACATTATCATTATATATATATATACATTATTATATTATATTATATATATATGTATATATAACATATGTGAGATATTGGGCAACTCGTCGTCAACAACATTACATGGCATTTGTAGCATCGTTTCACATGGGCCATTATCCATTGCAAGATGCCCGCCATTGCTGCACCAGGTCGATTTAGCTACCATACAACTGATTGCACCACCATACAGAAGAATGTCGCAGAACGCTTGACCTTTTGTTAGCGCCTGGACCAGAGGCCACCCACCGTGAAGCACACCCTGCCCTTGGGGTTCTCCGCCACGTAGTCAATGATGAGCGGCAGTAGGGTCGTGTACATGGCACTGGCCTCGGTGTAGACTGGACCGGGCACCTGAGAAAGGAAACGTGAAAAGAAACGTGCTTCAAAATGCATCAATGATGAGCGGCAGTACGGTCGTGTACATGGCACTGGCCTCAGTGTAGACTGGATCGGGCACCTGAGAAAGGAAACGTGAAAAGAAACGTGCTTCAAAATGCATCAATGATGAGCGGCAGTAGGGTCGTGTACATGGCACTGGCCTCAGTGCAGACTGGGCCGGGCACTTGAATGCAAGGTACACAAGAACAGCAGGCCAGGGCAATGTACTAGAATGCTGAATACAGGTATGGCGCCTCTGCTTGGAATCTGGTAAAGCGCAGTACGAATCGGCGGCTAACAGACAACAGAGAGCAAGAAAATCCGCAATTGTTGTACTTCAACAGTGGCAGATACTTCATACTTCGGCTTGCACACTAAGGAACGTAGACAGATAGAGATAGTAGCGTGTGGACTTGTAGAGTTTTGACCCACCTACATCCACGACTCAAACAACCCCATACAATCAAACATCATAGAAACCACTTCTACCCTAACCCACCTTCACCCCCAGCTTGTATGACTCAAACGACACCAGTCCTGTGGTGTTCTGCTGCTGCTGCATCCGCCTGACCAGCTTGGCCAGCTCAGGCGAGGACGAAACCGCCACCACCCGCACAGGATGGGCGGCGGAGGGAAACATGGAATGGGGAGGGGCGTCTACCACCGCCCACGAGCTGCGTGCCCCGCTGATCAACTGCAGGAAGAAACCAAGATCACGACAGTAATAACATTGAATGTGAATGTGGACGAAAGGCAGCATGGAGTGGGTCGGGCGTTCACCACAACCCATAAATTGTGCAACCCACTGACCAACCGTGCGAGGAGGAAAAGAGGCAAAAAGAGACGAGGCAAGAGTTGCAAAACAAGATAGGCAGCTTGGAAATGCGAAACCAGGGCCAGCTTCAACGGCTCGGTAAACAAATGCTGGTTCTGGTTGATGTGAAGAAGTCCTACTGACCCACCAGCGGTGTGTCACTGCATACATCAGGTCGCCACAGGACACGGAAAGGATTGGCACCATGCTGACCTACCCTGAGCAAGAAGGCAGGACGAGGGAACTCATGCCACCTACGTCTTACCACTTTACCGCTGCCTCCGCACGGACCCCTGATCAACCGCACCAACCGACCAACCAACACGCACACGTGCTACGTCTTACTTTCAAAACCTGGGCCACCCGCCTCTATTTCTGACAACGGTCTTACCTTTGCCGGTGCACTCTTCGCCACATTGTAGGCCTCCGCTGCATTGGCCGCTGCCGCACTGACCGCGTTGCGTGCCGACTGGGGGATGCTTGCAGCCGCCACCGCCACCGCCCCTGCAATTGCCTTGCCAGCCACCTGCACATGCATTACTCTTCCTTCGCCCCTTGCCCCTGCTGAGCAGGCCTCCCGGACTGAAGGCCGTGTAAACAGCATCAACATCACTGCATGCGCTTTGGGCACAAACCCAAGGTCACCACAAGCAGGAATTAGCTCAAGCGGGTGGAGAAACTAGTAGTGGAGAAACTAGTAGTGCTAGTAGTGGGGAAACTAGTAGTGGGAAACTAGTAGTGCTGAAACTAGTAGTGGTGAAAATAGTAGTGGAAAATCTAGTAGTGGGAAATCTAGTAGTGGGAAATCTAGTAGTGGTGAAACTAGTAGTGGTGAAACTAGTAGTGGGGAAACTAGTAGTGGAAAATCTAGTAGTGGGGAAACTATTAGTGGAGAAAGTAGTAGTGGAGAAACTAGTAGTTCAAGCAGGTGGAGTCAGCCGCTGATGCATCTCATCCTGAGCGGTGAAAGCGTATTTCTCCTTCTGTAAGTAATCCTGTCACAACCTCATATGTCCAACACACTTAAGACGCGGCACACTCTTGACACATGCTGTGCACGCCCACCCACCTCTGCCCCTTTGCCCACAGACTTGTAGCTGGCCATGACTGCTGCAGCTGCATCCGACGACAGCGTCACTCGGCTGCTCAAGGGGTCGACGGATCGGGCCACTCGCTGAGCTGCCGCCTTGCTGAAACCGTTCATCTTGGTGGCAACCTGCAGTGGGCAACCGTTTTTCTAGTTTTCTCAAGTTGCTCTTTGGGGCATGAGCAGTGCTTTGGGCGCATTTGGGCGCGTGATAAACCGGTCGACAGTCTGAACGGTCACTCTCGGGGAACACTGGCGTGCTCGAGGTCCTCACACGGTATTCTCATACATGCCGCACGCATGTAGATGAATGTCATACAGGCCTGTTGGTTATGCTCAAAGCTTTGGGAATGCTGAGTGATGGTGGGCCATGAAGGACCTTCAGTTGATTAGTGTTAATGGCGAACTAACCAATAACTGATAGCTGAACAAGAAGAACCCATCTATTAGAACCCAGCTATTGGAACGCATCTACCCAATAGAACCCATCTATTAGAACCCATCTACTAGAACCCATCTATTAGAACCCATCTATAAGCTACATATAGACCGGCGCATGACTTTGTGATCAAATGCAAGCTCACCTTGTTTGCGATCCTTGACGACATCTTGCCCAGGAACTTGCCCACGTCGGGTGTGCCGCTGCCGGGTCTACTCCACAGCCTCTGGCCCGGCCGCTGGGCCACGGGCAGCACCGCACCTTCGTACCTGCAAGTGATATAGAAATAATACTATCAGTACTACTATTGCTATGATATGTTGACTGTTGTATTTGAGTATTATTCATCAGTGCACAGAGTAGATTGGATTTTAGAAACCTGATTACTCATGCCAGGCAAGACACGCTGCTTGCTCAAATGCGTGGTTTATGTTTACACCATCGTCTAGTCCAAGTGGCACACGTACCCGCCATACAACTCCTCGTCGTCGTCTTCGCCATCATCTTCGTCAACTAGGGTGTCCATGGGATCAAAGCGCTTCTGCCACTGCTCGCCCCCCTGAGAACAGGAGCACGGCATGACGGGAGTGCAGGCATGAATGTAGACCTGTTGTGGCGTGCGTAAGCATGTGAGTATCCATGAGATCAGAGCGTTCGTGCCCTGCGAGAAAGCGATCACCAACCTCATCCAAAAAAAAACAAAAAAAATGGCTAGCTGAACAGCGTCCACAGTCACACACCACGGCACATGCCATCCTCTCTCATCCCCTTGGATTCACCCTCTCTTACCTCGGTCTCTCCAATCACAACAGCTCTGCTAACCCTCCCTTGACATACAGCTCTGCAATCCTCCCCTGGACCCAGCTTTGTTCAACCCTCAATCGCAACAGTGCCTTCCACACACCCTCACACTGGGAGATAACATCTGTGAACTAGGGAATTGTCCGAGCTGACTTTGCTGTTGTTGCTTAGGGTGCAGTGCTGCACATATTTTCCTTCCTTCCTTGCCCTTCTCCCCGAACCGAAGGCCATGTAAACAACAACAACACACCCACACACCTGCCGACGGTTGCCAGACGTCGACGCCCCGCCCTGCTGCGCCCCGTCCGTCCCATCCGAGCCGTACATATTCACGAACGCCTTCCGCGCCTGCAGCTGAGTCAGCGCAGATTGTCCCCATCCCCACACGCCCAGGCCCCCGCCACCCTTTGAATAGGACGGACTAGAGCCCGGCCGACCACTGCTGCTCGGCTTGCCGTTGTCGGCTGCCAAGGGAACCTTTGAGAGCGCGAGTGTAGAAACTCAAGTAATAATCATAGTAGTAATCATAGTAGATCTCAAGTATTCAATAATTGAAAAGCAATAATAATGTGTGTGCGTGCGTGTATCGTTTGTATCGCCACACAAGTGGAACAGTACATGGCATAAGCATCAACTACTGAAAATTATCATGATGATGAGGAAGCAGCCATATACAACATCATCATGCTAGCCTTGCAAAGGACTGCTGGTGCCAAGTCCAAACCATCGTCATCACCTGTGATAGCCCCCCGGATGGGCTCTGCTGTGCAGAGGACTGGGCTGCCATGCCATCGCCACCCCCGTCCTCTGCCTCCTCCCCCATAGTGTCCGTGACCTGCAACGCAATCACACAACCACCCGCTTTCTGAACCCCAGCTGTAGTGAGTTGTGGATTAGCTGAAAAAGCTGAACAACCAGACCAAGACCAAAGGTAGAAGAGCATCCCGCGGAAATCAAACCCAGAAAACTAGCACCTGTGCCGGACTGAGGTACTCGGATCTAGTGTGAAGTGAGAGAGCAGTGTGCTAGGCACCGAGAAGAAGAAGAAGAAGAACCCTATTCTTTGCAGCCTCATGCACACTTGCCCAGCTTGGCACCTTGAAATGGGACACTTCCGCTATGACATGATGTGTGGTAGCATGCTTGGTGCCTACCAGTGATGGTGGCGAGTTGGCTGCCTCCGAGGTGGTGACAAGCCTGAGGCCCATCTGCTGAGCGAGGGGGCTGGCCTGAGCACACAACAGCAGCAGTCATGCGTTGCATGACCAAGCATGGTACAAATGGTACAAAATAGATCATGGCAGACTTTTGAATCTGCGTGGTATTTGTCAATATTGTTGGGTCCTGCATCAAAACGCCACCAGGACGTGCAGAGTGGCGTTCAGTACTCCACCGGCTTTTGTGCTACACGGCTTTCGTACTCCACCCGGAAGTGAGTCCAGAAACAGATGGCCGAACAGAGAGAACGCGACTTGTTTTCTTTCCCT
>QAXH01005083.1:13628-27374 GCA_004335635.1 Chloromonas sp. AAM2
CCCCCCCCCTCCCCCGAGCAGTCCTCCCCGGACTTAAGGCCATGTAAACAACAACAACAACAACAACAACAAACAGAGAGAACGGCCAGAACGTTGGAAGATATGCTCAGGCGGTACGTGTAGGCTAATTTGTACACTGGCACACTGTGACGACCATGGTGCAGTGGTGCAGTTGACAGTTGTGCTGCTTGTATCCTTCCTCTCTTGCCCTTGCTGAGCAGTCCTCCCCGGACTGAAGGCCACGTAACACACACACATGCGCACCCGCACACACACACACACACATACACACACACCATGTGGCGACCATGATAGGCCTGGACCAGCCTACGGTGCGGGCAACTGCTAATTGCTAAGGTGTGAGCAACGGTTCCCCATGCATCATGCTGTGGGAGCAGCCTACACATCAATACGATGCTTTCACATTGCCTCTCATGCTGTACCATGATAGCAAAGGAGGTAGGACTTTCCATTCATGATGAGGCCAATGATGTACAGAGATCAGCGCCCATGACTTGAGCCCTCCTTGCTGCTGGGGTCTTCAATGAAAGTTCGACCACCAAACTGCGTTGGCATGGGTATCAGTGTGATCACAGACCAGCTGCTTGTGCGTGCCATCACTGGATGCCAGGAACACCCTGGCATGGCTGCAGGTCCCGTACAAGCTCCCGCAGCTATGGAGCATGTCCTTCGGGGAACCTTTTGGGACTGTCCAGGTTGGTGTCCCTTGTGCCTGCTGAGCAGTACCTCTTGGCTCCCCAAAGCTCCGGATGGCAAGCACAAGCAGCTGGTCTGTGGTCGCACTGATACCCATGCCAAAGCAGTTTGGTGGTTGGACCTCAAGCCTGACCCCAGCAGCAAGGAGGGAATGAACCCTGGGCTCTTCCCTGTGTACATTACTGGCCTCATCAAGACTGGGAAGTCCTACTTTTCAAATGAGGTGCTCCCTGCTGTCATGTCAGAGCAGGATAGGTTCAAGGACGCAGGCAAATGTAATAGGAAGTATCTTGTACCGTGTGTAAGCTGGGGGCCACAGTATGCTACATGACAAGTGCAAGACGTACCCGCTGTGGGATGTTTGATCGAGTCCAAAATGCCCCTGCCTCGCACTCTGGGCGCTGTCTCATCCTCCTTCGTAGACAGCCCCATGACCCCCCACATGGATCTAAGATAAAAGTAGTGAGTGCCCATGCCCTGGGTCCATTCTTTTTTATATTACAAGACCAAAACATTTTTTTTAGTACAAGACAGTCCCATAACTCTCCTATAGATGATAAAAGCAGAGAGTGCCCATGCCCTGGGCACTCATGATGCATTAGGTAGACTGCCACACCCACAGCAGTACCACAGTACGCAAGAGCTTGCTATGTGACCTGATACGCAAGAGCAAGCTGGCTTGCTCATCATGATGACGGTTTTGCGCTTGAACTTGTTACAGGCCTGGGTCCCCTTTTGTCAGCTTTGTGTTAGCGAGATGTGGATGTTCCTGCTGCATCTTACAGCAATCCCAATGTAATTCATCCAATCTCCTGGGTGTCGACGTCTGCACCCGGTCACCTGGGGTCCAAGATGCGTCTCCGTGATCTCAAGCAAGGCTTGAAGCTGCACAACACACAGCACAGCAATCATATCGCCACATCGTGGATGCAAGGGGGCAATTGAATTCTTGGAGGCTAGTCATGACAGTGAGAAGACAGCAACTGGCCTTGCTGCTCCCAGTGCTGCTGACCTGCATGACCTTGGCTGCTGCCAATGCTGCTGGCCTGCACGACCTTGGCTCCTCTCAGAGCTGCTGGCCTGCATGACCTTGGCTGATCCCAGTGCTGCTGGCCTGCATGACGTAACTAAACTAGCTGCCCATGCAGGTCAGCGTGTGCCAGGGCAGCATGGGAGGGCCATGCAGCTCCTGTTGACGCATGGCCTGTAGCTTTGCACTTGACCAGGCTTTTTGAATTCTACATGGATGGAAGCCCTTGACGTGGCAAAAGCTTCCTTACCTGCTCGGCTAGCGACTGTTCTTGAGGCGTTAATGCAGGTAGCTCCTCCACCACTGCTGATGCATGGCTATCATGTGCTGCATGTGCCACCAGGCCCTGCAGATTGCAAATGGCCGGGCCAACATGAAACACAGTACTGGCGTAGCATGCAAGGCGAGGAGCAGTAGAACATTGCTGGCAAGCACCTCCCTGTCCATGAATGACGCTGGACATTGCATGACCAACATTGCAGCACACGGCTGGAGAGTGAATAAGGCTGACAAATTGATTTGCTGGCAGGTCTACCTGGAAGTTTGGGAGCTGACGCAGGCATGGTCTGAAATAAATCCTGGCACGGTCTCGTCGCAAGGGACAGACTTGAGGTGCAACCACGCCTTGCGTGACAGGCTGCAAGCCATGCTTCACGCTTCTCGGGCGCCCGAGGCAGCGGAGCTGGCTGGCACGCATGCTCACGGTAATCCCGCGCAGGCCAATCCGACGATAGTGACGTGGCGGCCGGGACTTCTACAATTAGGCAAGCAGGTAAGACCTTGAGGTTTGCAACGTATTTATTTTGGATGTCAAGCCAGAAACCACCCAAACAGGGCCTCCACTTTTTTTGCGTCAGCAGACGTTTCTTCGGACAAGTTCATCATTTAACCGTCGCCCACCACACTCGATCATAGCTACCAAGTTTTGTCAATCTTTTACATGATGCTTGCACGTGTGGCTTGGATGTGGTGGTGACGGGCGCAGGACCCCAAGACCATGCGGGCACTGCTTGATGGACGTTCCTTGAAAAGCTCGAGGTGCCACAGAGGCCGGCAATCAAGCTCCAGTGGCTTGCATTGCGTCTGGGTGCGTGCTGAGCCAGCAAGCGTAGCCAAGGCAGCCAAGGCTGCAGGATGGGGTGCTGCAGTGCCTGCGATGCTCAGCCATTTGCAAGCAAAGTTGCATGATGTGATCAGATTGCAATTATTGCATCACTTTGTGGCCGCAGCTACCGGCCTTTGGGCCAGGAGCGGGTGGCCCGCAGCAAATCTGCGGCAATTCGTGCACAACCCAGCAACGCAGCAGGTTGCAGCGCTTGTTTGCATCTGGGGTGGTTCACGCGGCGGGGGCACTGCAAAGAGGCCCCAGCCACGAAGCCACCGAGTCTGAAATGCAAAATGCCCTCAGCCTGGACAGCATCCGCAGCTCTCTAATACGACAGGAGGACACCATCATTTTTAACTTCATTGAGCGTGCTCAGTTCTCTCGGAATCTGGCTGTCTATACTCCAGAAGCAATCCCAGTGCCAGGTATGCACGCTTGCTGCTGCCACCAGCTACTAATTGCTACAATGCGCATGCATGCTACAGAAACAAGGGTAGCATGCCAGTGCTGCTGAGGCATGCAGCGCATGCATGTGCAGAGGCTCAGACTCGGACATGCACCTTGCCGCTACAGGGTTTGATCGCCAAGGCAAGCGATACAGCCTGTTGCAATATGTGCTACGGGAAACGGAGCAGCTTCACGCTAAGCTGCGCCGGTATACCAGCCCTGACGAACACCCATTCTTCCCGGAGGACCTGCCACCCCTTGTAGGTGATGCTCTGGCATGCAGCTGTTCTGCTCACACAACCACGTGCCTGGAGATTGCACTCTGCGTGGAATGGAGCACTGCAATGCAGCATCGCATACCACCATATGCCTGGCAATTGCAAGCTGTGCGGTAGGGGTGCAAGCTGTGTGGTGGGGGCACCAGCTGCCTGGGGCGCTGGTTAGCTAATCCAAATCAGGGTCCTGCGGACTCTGGCCAGCGACGCATTGGTCATGCCACAGGACACACCATGACGGCAGCGCTTGTCTGGAAAGTACTCAAGGCGTGGCATGGAATGGATGAGTTTTGCATCTAAGAGAAGCACCACTTGGATATCCTTGGACGGGACACACCGTGATCACTATGGTCAGGCAGCCCGGTGTCATGCCTTGTAAGCCGACCACCCTATTTGAATTTTGTATGGGCGTCTTGGTGAGTTTATCAAGACATCGGATAGTATGTAAGCATGGGCAAGATTGAGTCGCATGCCAATCCTGTGGACTTGACACCCATCCTCAGACGGGACACATCATGATCACTATGATCTGGATAAGGCCGGACAAGGAAGGACAAGGCAGTCGGGAGAACTGCATCACTATTAGCCCACTTCTCAATCAGCGTTATTGAGCATGCCGGAGTTGAACCACATGCCCCTTCTTCTCTGCAGGTGCTGCCCCCCATCAGCTACCCGGCCATCCTGGCGCCCCTGGCCGAGTCCGTGAACATCAACTCGCACGTCATGAAGGTGTACCTGGATGAAGTGCTGCCAGGTGGGCGCAGATGTCAGTGATGAATGGTGCAGCATGCAGGCAAACGGGTGTAGCCGTTCAAGCGATGAACTGCCAGAAGCCTGCGAGAAGCATGTGTGCCTTTGGCATGGAGACGTCACGATGAGGACAAAACACCTATTGGATGCGCTGCCAGCCCAGATGTGGCCAGACACAATTTCGGCAGCAGCCAGCACATGCACGCAAGCTTGAGAGGCCTGATGACAGAACTGAGGTGCTGCTATGGTCAACATTGTTTGCAGCTGATGCCTGATGGCCCAATGTCTGGCAAACTGGGTTAGTTTGATGACCCACGGTGCCTCACAAACACGCGTCACGTTCACATGGCTGGCCTAACCATTTTTGGAGGCATGATCTGACCATGCAATTGCCCAGCCCTGCCGGTGTGCCTGTCTGTACAGGCATCACACAGGAAGGTGATGATAACAACTATGGCAGTGCGGGCGTCCTGGATGTGCTATGTTTACAGGTGTGTTTGCTGGCCAGGTGGCAAAGCAGGACGCCAAGCAATTGCCAGCAGCCATGTTTATGGCACGCCTGCAATACTTCGAGGGACGATATTGGACAATATTATGAGTGTACAACTAGTAGGATACGAAAAAGTGCAAAGGTCTGCAACAACCAGGAAAGGATAGACAGAATATATGACTGCCCCGCCAGGGATGTTCATTTCCCGGGTCTGCCAGATGTGAGAGCGCGCACAACTGCTCACGTGAACTGTATCCTGCCTGCACGCAGGCCCTGTCCAAGCGCATTCATTACGGCAAGTTCGTGGCGGAAGCCAAATTCCGGTGAGCGCTGGGAGCACGTCACACGCAGTTGGTGTTTGCCGCCAAGAGAGCATGTGCCTTTCCTACACCCTTGTTGCAAACAAACGCACCGCTCTTGTTCACGTGCTGAATACACAAGGTTGGTTGCAAATACAAGGGCTGCCACGTAGAAACCACAGGCTTTTTGCGGGCACAGTGCACTTCTTGCTCATCGCGTGTATAGGGTTGTGCCATGCCGTAGAAAACAGGAAGACTGCCCACATGTACAAACCAAAAGCGGGCGAAACTTGCTGTGCCCAGCCCAACGGCAGGAGCACAGTGACGCCTTTACCTCATCACACTACACATGTCTTGCTCCCCTTTCCCTAAACAGTGTTCACCTGCTACATGTGCCATCACACTTGCTCAGCCACATTTGTTTCACAAACATGCAGAGCTCAGCCCGAGGAGTACACTGCCCTGATCAAGGCCCATGACGCGGATGGCATTATGGACCTGCTGACGGACAAGGCAGTGGAGAAGAGGGTCATCGAGCGCGTGCGGTTGAAAGCGGCCACGTTCGGCCAGGACATTACAGCGCCAACTAATGGAGTGACCAACATAGCCAGCACTAACGGTGGTGAGTGACGGTTTGTCAGAGGTACTTATCAGTACTCGATTTCATTCACATTTTTACTGCTCATGCTTCACTTTTGCGGACGGCTGCTAGAAACCCAGACTTGATAATAGTCTAACTTCAGAACATCAGCGTGCTGAAGGCAAGTTACGCTCCTCACCGAACCCTTGCTACACCACTTGTGATGTTCGATTGCACAGTATACGATGCCGGACAATTCGCAATCCAGACATTTGGAAAATCGTTCTCCATAATTTTTACAATTTCTTGATGTTTTGACTATTTACCAGCTAGAGTTTGCCTTGGCAAGGGGTCGCCTCCAGAGTCTTTGTTACGAGTTGGGTGCTGGTGATGACTCTGCAGGTGGTGCACCGCGCCTCAAGATTTCTCCTGACGTGGTGGCAGCAGTGTACGAGAAATGGGTCATGCCTCTGACCAAGGAGGTGGAGGTGCAGTACCTGTTGAAGCGAGCTTGACAGGGCAGCAACAAATGGCAGGATAAAGCGGCCTACGGGACGCCCTGCTCTCAGCAAGACAGCAAGGCGAGCCAAGCAGGAATCTCGGAGGGCAGATATTGTTTTTCCGGGACTGACCGATAATGCACAGTCGGGACTGAGGCGTCCCCGAATTTTGTGGTTTTAGTGTGCAAGAGGTGCTCCGGAGATGTGGAGTCAAGGACAATGGTTTGTAATTTCTCTACAAAACCAAACAGGCCGTGCCAGGTATTGTAACAGCAGCTCCCTGCCTCAGCCCACTACCTGCTTTTGGCTGCTGCTTATTTCAACTTGGGTGGGTTTGCGGCCTTGCTGGTGCTCAACAGCTTATTCCGCTTCAGTATTTGCTGACTCCCCTGCACTTTTGCTGTGCTTGACGGTCATGCCCTTCCTCGCAGTCTGTGCCTTGGTTTGACATGGCTTCTGGTGACAGGTTTGAAAATGCAACTTGCAACATTGATTCAGAGGTCGAGCAGTTCTTAAAGAAGAAAAACCCTCAGTGGTGTTCTTTACGGGCGTCCGTCACTGGTGTAGTGTAGGGGCAGTCCTGAGCATCAGCGCATCAAATCCTGACTTCACTCGACCCGTGTCCTTGCCAACATATGTGCAAGCGAACGCCTCCACGATCTGCACGAATTGCGGGGAAAAGGAAACCTTTGCTGGTTGGCATATGGCTGCTGGTGACGCTTGTAGAGCGAGCGCCTTGGCGATGCATGTGTTCCACGGTTCTGGTAGTAAGCTTGGTGTAAGCTTGCTGTAGGCAGTTCTCCAGCAGCTGTTTTGCAGATGTGCATGCGCCAGTTTACCATGCACAGGCGACGCGGTGGTGAATATGAAATCCTGCTGATTCCAGGTGTCGACCGGCCCCAGGACGACACCATCGTCACCGCGCGAGCGTGCTGCAAGGAGTGACGGGACTACGGGTGCATGCCGTCGAGCAGGCTAAAGAACAGCGCGGGCGGATCGGAAAGCGCCCCTCCTGGTCAAAAGCCTGTTTAAGGACACGCACCAGCGGTCCAGTCGCTACTTGCAGCACGTCCGCGCGGTACAACTGCGCGCTGACGATAGCGCCGCTGGGCGAGAGAGAGACTACTCGTGCGCCAGAACTCAGCAGGGCTACGCGCAGGCCTTTCGCGGTTGCTGTGGTACAAAGATGGGTGTAACTGCGTGAACGTTCGTGTTTCGCGAAACGTACAGGGAAGTGACCTCACTTGGCATACACCTTGCTCAACTCATGCTTCACCGTGCCATCACACCGCTTCTAAGACAATCAGTGAAATTACAAGGGTTTGGAATTACAAGGGTCTTGGAAAACTTGAACTGGGTCGAGGTACTCACTCAAAGGCAGACAGGACCTTAGAGACGAGAACTGCATCCACTGTGGTCAAACCGCACTAGGCGGCATGTGTCTAGTGCCCAATGAAGCGCTGCGGCTGTCTTCCCCAAGTCGGGGGTTGGAAAGCTTGGCTACCTCCCCAAGGAGGCGGGTGGCCACCTGGGAAGGTTGATTGCCACCTTGGGTGATTGACATTGTCAGTACACTGATGTGAACGTTGTTACGGAAGACTTTACACACCACGACGTCTAGTCTGCATGTACAAAAAGAAGATTGTATTCTTGGCGTTAAAAATGGTCGTTATTGGGTTGCTTTCCCGCGCCTCTCACGCGCATTCACACATGGCAAGGCATCGGCATGGTGCGGCATTATGCAAAACCATAATCATCATGAAAGACCAGATCCTTGAGCCCCACACCAGCACGCGCCCAGCACGCTTCACACGGCATACAGCATCGGCATGGATGAAGGGCGATCGCGCGGTGTTCTGTCTGAATCGCTTTGACAGGTATCTGTTGGCTTGGACAAAGGCACGGAACAAAGCCTTATGGCATGGATATAACCCCAAACTGACCCTGAACTGACCCCAAGCTGATCCCAAACTGATCCAGCCCACACTTGCTGAGTCCCATCATGCAACAAAACAAACACGATGCACACCACAACGCCGCCACCCATAGCGCCACAAAAGACTGGTCATCAGCCCAAGAATCTTTATTACGTGGTGTTCAAGTGACACTCCACCCGTGTTTTTGTGCCGCTGACGGTTTGACCACCCAGACAGTCTACGTGCAAGCATACGTGCAAGCGTACACTTCAGCGTTTATCGAGCAGCTGGGCCAAGGTGTCAAGTTTAACGTCATCACCTTGCCGCAAGGAAACGTTGGCCTTGCTTACTTGGGTCACTATACGCTATGCTGATTATGGCAGTGTATCAGCCTAGCAGGAGCAGACGTTGGTAATTCAGAACTTCAGTGTAACACGTCCATTGCTTACTGGGGTTGACGAGCAACAGGCCGCAAAGGGTCAGCCTCCTCACAATCCTTGCCCGAGGTGCCGGCACGTACACCGAGGCATGGGAGGGCATGGGAGGGCATGGGAGGGCATGGGAGGGCATGGGAGGGCATCAGTTCCACATTACACAGGCATCAGATGAGAAGTGAACACACAGCAAGGCTCCACTTCAGGTGGCAGCAAGTTGGGGATCCACAGGCATAGGCATTGCTGCAGGTGCGCGTGGCTGACACTGGTGCAGGTGCAGGCAGAGCAAGGCTGTCTGAGTTAGAGGCACACCGAATGCTGAGGCAAGGGCGCACGCGTTTGAGGCTCATCTATCCATGACAAGGTGCACTCCTACCACTGGAATGGAAAACGTCGAGTTACGCTTTTCCAGCTCGGCCGTTGGCGAGGCAGCTAGTGACGGTGAGTGCGTTTGATTTGCGCGTGGTTTGTCTGTGTTCTCGATTACGGGATAGCGCTGCGGCACACTCGCCATTTGCTCTGCAAGAGTGCATCAGAGATTTGGCACCTGCCCGATTCGCTTGTGCCATCAGAATAGGCGTGCATCGGCCTCATCATGCACACTTCCCAGGTGACCATCTGCACTCAATTGGATCAGCATCACCAGAAAAGGAAATCCAGCCACTCGTTCGTTAGACTGGCATTCCGCCTTGAACTTCTTCCGAGATTGTTTGCGATGTCGCGACATCGCAGGTCCACAGAGGGCTAGGTGCCTCTTTTAAGCCGGCACCATTCAAAGGAGGGCCACAGAGAGGTGGGCCTATCACAAAAAGCGGGTCTTGGTGCAGCTAGCGCACGACGCAATGTAAACGCTATCCAATGTCAATGGTGCACACGCAGCCAATCGTTCCGTGCGCGCTGCGGCACGCTACAAGGTTCTGGATGACACCCCTAGCTTGAGCCAACTCACGCAGGACGTTCCAGCAGGTGGGTATGCATTGGCCAACCTGGCATCTGAGTTATGGTCAGATTGACACATCATGACGTACCTTTCCTGGAGCCAGCTTTGACAGACTCGCATTCTGCATGTGCAGTCAAGAACGAGGCTCCTCCAGCCCCACAGCCCACTCAACCAGCCCCTGAAAGCGTTGAGCCCACTCCACCACCAGCGGCCGTTGAACAGCCAGCACCTGCTCCCAGCGTAGAGAACTTTCTCGAGAAGATTCAGCAAGCATCGGGTGAGCTCACAGGTTTCGAGGCAACTGGGACACCTCAATACAGCCCTGTGGTGTACATTGGATGGATAACAAGCCCTCTGGCATGGTTGCATACACGGCGAGTTTGTGGCCTCACCTGCAGTCAGGAGCGGGCTTGCACACACTTTCAGGCACCTGGAACTGCGTGTATCTACTGTTTTACTGTTAGAATACCACGGACAGATGGTGAAGCAGTCATCATTGTCGCAGTAGCAGTAACCATTCACGACATTCCGTGCAGCTGGCATGCACAGTTACTCTGTCACACAAGCTGCATCAGGCCACACTGATTTGGCAATCATGTTGTACAAGTTACTCCAGCAGCAAGGGTTGGCCTTGGCACCTCACACTGACACAAGCTGCATCGACATGCTGGGCGTCTCAGCTGCAGCACCGTAGGACCACAAATGCGTTGAACCATGAAATCACCATGTCATGATGCTGCTGATGCTGATGCTGATGACTGAAGGACCTACATTTGGGCATGATGCTGTGGGCCAATCTACGCTACGCATGCCATACAACAATGATGACGAGGATCGTCCGCCTGTTTTTGCGCTGCAGAACCAGTCACAACCGCTGCCCCAGATGCACCAGATGCAACAGAAGCCGCCTCTGCTCTGTCCTCCACCACCAAACAGGCTGCACCCGATCTTACCGAGTCTCTCACAGACCCTGCCTCAAACCTCAAGGACGTCGCATCAGGGCTCGGTGACTCTCTATCAGATGGCGTGGAAAACTTCAACAGCGCTCTTACAGATTCGGTCTCCGGCCTGGGCGGGGCATTATCGGGTGGTATGGAAAACATCAGCGGGAGTTTGTCAGAGTCAGTGACAGGCTTCAGCGATGCGGTGTCTGGGGGCGTTGGGGGAATCAGCGATGCGGTTTCTGAGTCGGTTTCTGGCCTGAATAAGGCCGTGTCAGGGGGTGTGGAGGGTCTGGGCAGCTCTGTGGGGGCTGCAACAGAGGAGGCAAGCCAGGCGGTGCAGGTAAGGCACAATCCGAGGGCGCACATGGGGGCAATACAGGACGGACGTACATAGGGCGGCAGTACATAGGTCAGCAGTACACATGGTAACAGTACACACATGGTGGCAGTACACAGGGCAGAAGTACAACGCAGGCACTTGGCAGTGTGCAAACTCACTTAAGATCAATGAATGCACAATGGGATGCAGTGCACAAAGTGGCAGTACATGTGGCGGCAGTACACATGCCATGGCAGTACACATGCCACAGGACTTCAGCAGTGCACCTGGGGATGCAGTACACAGGCATCACTCTGCTACACTACCCGTCACCTTGCCTGGCCGTTTCTGTCCGTTTCTGCAGGCCGTTTCAGGCGCAGTGAACGATGCTGTAGGCGGCGCGCTGTCCAGCGTCAACAGTGCCTTTTCAGGCGCCACTAACACCCTCAACAGCACAGTGGACGGCGGGGCCAGGGCCGTGACAGGGGCGATTGAGGGGGTTGCCAATGCATTCAGCGGATACACCAGCACTGCGGTGGGCACAGCTGCGGCGTATGTGCAGGTGCGGGTGCAGGCAGTGTGTCTCTTTCACTTGATCGTTCCTGGGAATGAGGTGGCGTCAGCACAACACAGGGAAACACTATACACTGCACACAAAAAAAGATGTTTGCCAGTTCTGGGACAGTTTACAAGAACTGCACGGGAACCAGTGTGCCAACCAGTGGCCGTAGCCGTTTTGGAGTGTAGTTGTACTATAGGTATAGCATACTGGTAGAGTTCACTGGCTTCGCAGGCAACGATTCCGTGTAATGGCGCACCTCTTGCGGGCTCTGGGGCTCAGGGTAGACAGTCAAGGTGTTGCCAGGGGCCCGGACGGATGGGCAAGCACAACGCAAGCAGTCATTAAGCGGGTTGGCGAAACATTACTATGCATCAAGGCAAGCAAACTGCTGAGAATTTTTGTGCATGTTTCCGTTGCCCACGCAGGAGGTTGACCAGGCAGTGGGCGGTTACCGAGCGCAGGTGTGGGGCTCACTGCCCCCACAGGCACAGGAGGCGTTGGTGCAGGTACGCGCACGGATTCCATTATGTTTGGGAGGTCTGTACAAGGGCATGTTTTGTTGGCTGCTGGGGCTGATGACGCAAGTTTACCGCCGCTTCCGGGCTTGAACCCAGGACCTGTCGGTACGCCATTAGCTGCGCTAGAAACGAGGTTATGCCAGTCACTCAATGCTTGCAAGAGCATCGTGAGATACACGCGTCCGAGTGCTGGTAGATAGATAGATAGATAGATAGATAGATAGATAGATAGATAGATAGATAGATAGATAGATAGATAGATAGATAGATAGATAGATAGATAGATAGATAGATAGATAGATAGATAGATAGATAGCAGTATGAATGTAAGTATGTACATGTTTTGTATTCTTCTGATTTTTATGTTTGCACATGTGCATAGGTTGGCTCTCTAGCGGGCAGCGCCGCCAGTCTAGCTGCCGAGTATCCGCTGCCTGTGCTGGCAGTGACAGGGGCGGTGGCCATCCCCGCAGCAATCAAGAAATACCAGAGCAGGTGAGCAGTGCCTAGGCATCAGCACGAGTAGCATGATTACGCAGTTTTCTGCTTACTGTGGTTTCACAGCTGCTTGTGCTGCGTACCAAACAGTCCAGGCGCGTAGCAGCTGCATATGGACTAGGCATGGCAGTATACACGGAATCTATTTGGTGGCTTTCCAGCATTTGACAATCGAAGGGGTTTATCAACAGGATAACAAGGCAACTAGCATCTGTCACTGTAATGCTGCACATGTGCTTTTGACTCTTGACTTGAGCTACACATCATGAACGCCAGAAACCGACACATCATGTCAGGGGTCCAGATGCAACGTCAATAGAAACTACCACAATAGCACGCTGACATGTGTGGCCGTGCTTTCAGGTTTGGCGGTTATGCCGGCGAGCTAGCTGCTGAGGAAGTGTCCGAGCTGCTCTCCAGCGAGTCCCCTGCACTTCTACTGGACATCCGGCCCGAGGCCGTGCGTGAACGGGACGGACTGCCGGAGCTCAAGCTCGGGGCAAGGTCAGTGCTCAGTTGGTTTCTCAGTCGGTTCCTTTGCACGTTGCTCGTAGGTTTTCTGCACTTTGATTTTTGTCTGAAAGTCAAATACATGCGCATGTGTGAATGCGATGGTAGCCAATGCGCGATGCTAGAAGAAACCACTGCCGGTCATATGGCCTGAATTCATGCGTGAAAGGAACGGAATGTTCAAGCTAGGGGCAAGGTGGGCGCTGGGAGGCAGGGAACGGAACTGGGAGCAGGCGGGTTTGGCGGGTGGTGCAAACTCAAAATGGTCCAGGAGAAGAAGGTGGCACCCTGTCACACGCACTCTGTCGCACCCTGTCACGCGCACTCGCAGGTTCCACTTCCCCTGTTAAAAACGTAACGCTGCCGCTGCCACTCGCAGGTTCCACTTCCCCTGTTGAAAACGTAACGCTGCCGCTGCCACTCGCAGGTTCCACTTCCCCTGTTAAATACGTAACGCTGCCGCTGCCACTCGCAGGTTCAAGGCAGCTGCCCTGCCCGTGTCAGCGGCCCAGGAGCAGGTGTCGCAGGCTGACCCACGGCTGCTGAGGAACGTGTCCAACAAGGAGGAGCTTGTGCTGGCGGTGCATGCGGCCTTCGTGGCAAACTTGAAGCAGGTGGGGAGGCCATGGCACACGGAGACCTAGGATCATTTCACCTTACGGGTCAGTTGGGCAGTGTCTGCGTCGAGTCATCTCTTGCGCAGGGTAGGTCAGGGCGGTACACATCCCGTCCTGCGTCCTGTGACGGACACTTCCCTGATGCAACAAGTCAATCAGTCACCACCGGAACATAGGTACCAGCACATGGATGGCACATGGATGTAAGCATGGGAGCTCGCTGGCGGGGTTCCCTGGCCTAGCACGTGACCTGGCCTAGCACGTGACCTGGCCTAGCACGTGACCTGGCCTAGCA
>QAXH01005084.1:0-11966 GCA_004335635.1 Chloromonas sp. AAM2
TCTTGTGCAGTTAAGGTGAGGAGAGGGGGTGCTCTTCTCCAGTCAAGAGAAAAGGAAAAGAAACAACCTTGCCAGGTTCTCGTGCTTTTCTTCCATTGTAAGCACAACGTGCTGCTAGGCAAAAGCACTGAATAGCAGTGAAGGAGGTACGGAAGGACAAGGGACATAAGCACTGAAGTCATAGTTGGAAAACGACAAACACAAGGGAGAATTCGTTGAGCGGTAGCAGGACAGTCATGCAGCAAAACTAATGACCAACCCAGTCCAACGCATGCAGTACCCCTTTCTCGACTACATGCAGTACCACCCTTTCGCCTGACAAGTGTATGTATGGTCTGAGCTGTTGCAGGGCACCCCCCTCTCGCCTGACATGGCCAGGGCGTTGTGTGCATTACTGTGGGGCCCAGCTGGCCAGCCACCACCCTCATGGAAGCAGGTGAGAAGACAACCCCCGGTTTCATTGTTGCTGTAGTTTTCTCCTCGCCATGCCATGGCTTTTCCATGCTCGGCTCGGCTCGGCTCGGCTCGGCTCTGATCTGATCTGATCTGCTCGGCTCTGCAAGCTCTTACTGCTCAACTGTGGATTACCGTCTGCGCCTCTCAGGGCTGCAGAGCCAGAAACCATCCTGCGATCTTGTCTTCTCACACATGGCAGGCTTAAGACACGTCTTGATGTTGGAACTGTGAGGTGCCGGCAAGATGTACTGTGATTTGCCTGCTGCCCCTCAGGGGTTATTCTTCAGCCGCACTCCCGGTCTGGCATACGGTCTGGTGCAGTTGGAGGGCGGGCCATGCGGGGTGTTGGCGAGTGTGCAGGCACACGTGCTAGCAAACCTCAGGACAACGGTAAGATGAGCACTTGACACTGGACTGCTTACTCGGCCGGTGCATTCGATCCCTGGCGCTGTCTGGCACACTCGGGGCCACTCACGGCATGTATGCGATGTGACCAGCAGGTTGCGTGTTTTCCTTTCCCCCTTGAGCAGCCCTCCCCGGACTGAAGGCCATGTCAATATCAACAGCAACTCACGACATGCATGCATACCTAACCCAACCTCAGCTTTTCCACGCTGTAAGCTGGCTCAATCAGATGTCAGCAGCAGAAAGCAAGCAATGAAGTTTCAACAGCACAAAGCACGAGAGTGTGACTCTCTCCGGCTGTCCAATCACCACACGTGACCGGGGAGTCGTGCCTCGCCCTGCCTGGCAGTGCGGCACCTTCCGCCTGGAGCCCATAGGCCGGGAGCAGCAGGAGGCGCTGGTCTGTGCGCTGACAGACATGGTGAGTGAGTGAGTGAGTGAGTGAGTGAGTGTCCATTTACATCTGAATAGGGTGCAGCGTCTCGAGTGCCAAGGAGCCAATATCAGGATCTTTAGAGTCTTTCTAAAGATAGATTATATGAAATGGCTACTATCTGTGTTCGTTTTCAATGTTCTATTCGGAGTTGGGCTGCCCGAGGTTATGCCATGCCATGCCTCGGGTGTTCAAGAATCTGGTCCCAACCCGGAGCCCGAGAGACAGTTGGTAGTTGATCCCGAGGGCACGGATAATTGCCCCATCTTCCAAGTAAGCCATCCATCCATTGTTTTGTGCTCATTCCTCTACACAAACGTGAGCATTAAGGCCTGCATGTGAATGTGCTGATGGGGCTTGTGAAAGCACTGAAGCAGCTGGGTTGGCCGCAACCGCTGTTGAGCGGTGGTTACTCCAGGCCTCAAGGCGAACCAGCTCATCCTGGCCTGGGGCCTGCTGCCCCTGTTGCCCCTCCTCGTCCTCATCATCAGTACCGTCAACCCCAAGTGCTTTCCTCTTCAGCTTGTCCTGCTTCTGTCCATCCAGCATGCTGACTCATTCAGTGCATGGAGTACGTGCCGGTGGGATTGTTGATGGTGGAGGCTGTCACAAGTCAAGTACACTTTGCATGCCTTGCATTGCAGCTTGCACTTGCCATCGTGTGTGCAAGGCGTGAGCACCTGCTTCCAAGCGCCTTACTTGCTCAGCAAAGCCTCAAGCTTGGCAGCTCCAGCACTCTGCTGCGCATCTGTAGCTTTAGTGTCATCCATGACGGCCTTGTGTTCTGCTGTAGTGCCAACCATGACGATTTTCCCTTTTTTTTACACTGACTTGACCCAATTAGAGTTTACTAGAATCTATTGACAGAATCCAATAGAGCGGAATTTAGTGATTCCTTTGAAGTGTGCCACACTATACTTGTGAATTGTCCGACAAGTCGAGCAGGAGACTCCAGATACAATATCATCACACTCCCACTGCAAAGGACTGCTGGTGTTGAGTCCTTACTCCCATTTTAATAATAATGGTATTCACAATAGTTATGATGATAATAATATTATCGTTATTATTACTATTATTATCATTATTACTATTATTATTATTATTATTATTATTATTATTATTATTATTATTATTCATCACCTGGCCGTGACCCCAGGTGTGGCAGGCTCGCGTGGGTCCGGTGGTGGTGGTGGCGGCGGCGGCGGGCGAGCAGGGGGGCTCATGCGCTAGTATGAGTCATGACCAGCTCATGCGGGCTGTGGTGACAGAGCAGGCCAGCACCAGAGAGCAACTCAAGGTGGGCATGCAAAGGAGATAACGGTCCTCGCATGGCATCCAACAGTTATATAGGAGGTAGAGGATGTTGCTGGCAACTGGTGTTGATCCAAAGTATACTTTGTGGGAGCCAAAATAGGCGCTGGTCAGATCGTTGATATTTCCGTTGGATCAATAGTTTTCAAAGAGCTCCACTCAGCCATCATGGCTGTATCAAGATTGCCGCATGACATGAGATAGGTGGGTAGCGGAAGTGTGGCCATGACGTTCTATCCTATCCACATGACAGCGCTATCTGCACCCGTTATAATGATGGCTGGAAAGTGACCTGCAACACGTGTCAAACCCGTTGTACTACGTACTGGTAGCCTGAGCTCTGTTGTGCTCACTCATAGCGGCCCCACATGATTACATAGCATCCGCAGATTGGCAACCGTAAGTGCTTTGATCCTGAAGGTCAGATGCTGCAGCGAAAACACAGGTGTGTTTCACCCAGATGTCCGATGCACTCCGCGGCCCCAGATCATCACCGTTATCAGCATGACATTCGCAGATTTGCATGGCCCAAAGCAGCATGAGCATAAGAATTCTAGCGGGCAAGTTATGTTTTGCATGGCCCCGCACCGCAGGTGTTGATTGAACAGCGGTTGTCCTGTTACATGGACCCCCGCGGCTGGGGCCTGCTGCTGGTCCTGCTGTCGGTGCTGCTGTCCCACGGCATAGCGTCAGTAAGAGAGGCCATGGACGAACCAGACAACGCGCTCATGGGCATGCATGGGTACTGCACACAAGAGCTGGTAAATCTACTCATAACAGGTGGGAAAGTCCAGCGCTGGTTTCTAGCTTAAAATATTCAGTAACCGTGAGATCAGGTTTTGAGCCGGCTCCTCTCCAAGTTTTGTCGGTTGTTTGAGATGGTTTTCATGATGCAAGCGACGCTATGAGAAGACGCCGACGTCCCGCAGTGCATGTTTGGCAGAGCTGATTGCACTCGTGTTTTGAGTGTCTTTGTTCCTGGCAAATACTCGGTACTTCTGACGAAATTAATCGTTTTCTTAGTTTTCGATGTGTAATAATCTTGGTAGGTAGTTTACCATGTCATGCACAAACCAACAAATGCATGTGACATTGCAAAGCCCACAAGTCAAACTGACGTTGCAGGCCAAGCATGTTCCAATGTGTTTGACGGAAACAAGGAGCTGGACGGGTCAGTGCTGCGCGGCATCACCAGGCGCTGCAGAGTGGGGCTGCTCACCCTGTTCGAGGCAAGTGGTGCTGAGTCTCTGTTTCTCGTTTTCGTTTCTGCCATGACCCTCCTGTGCTTGTTTCTCCTTTGTTGCTCATGACAGGCTACGACGAGATTTTCAGCAAATCTGTGAACGCCATGTAATGATGTGGTCTGGCACAATGGCGGCGTTTGTCACTCTTGACATCACAGCTATGGAGGTTTAATGGTCGTCTTTTCAATTGCCATCCATTGGTCCACCTGCCATGTGCAGTGGTACAAGTACGTGGAGGTTGGGTCGTGCCTTAAGTCACCTGACCTGCCCATCTGGGTGGTGTGCTCAGAGTCACACTTCACTGTGCTCTTCGCTAACGTGAGTCCAAGGGTCGTTTGACGTTGGACTGGCAATCACCAGTGGTGGCCAATGCAGTACTCTTGACAGGCTCATGCTGACTTGGCCGGTGTCCAGCACTCAGTTACAGCTCCTGCACACGTCGGCGCGATGTGTGCTTGGACCGTGAAGTACATGTTCACGCACTGTGTGTCTTACGCACAACCTCTGTGTGCGCTCGGAAGGTCCGCGTGTGTTCTCGATGTGCTGCCTTGACCCTTGGCTGCAGGATGCTCGCGCCATGCGGGGTGAGATGCCATTCGAGCTGCACTACTATGATGAACTCGCCAACCAACAAGCGCCCATCAGGCTAACGGTGGGCTCTTGAACTGGCTAGAATTGCCTGCCTGGCGTAACTTGAATGCCAAACTCATGTCCTCTGGTGGTTCAGCTTGGCAATTACGTGCACTTCTGATGCAATCTGTGTGCCTCCTGAATCCTGTCTGTGCTGGCATTGATATTGGTTTGCCCCCTGAGCAATGGATGTCAAATGGAAAGATGCTCACGTCGCGGATTTCTGCTGGGTTTGGACTCGATTGTTGCGATTTTGCCACGGCGCTCAAATCCCTTGTACTTGGAAGGGCACCAGATCGCAAACAACAAATCTTCTCCTGTATAGCCCTAATTGTGCTGTACCAGGCCTCACTGTAATCTATCAGCTGTGCGTCTGAGTTTTCCCTGCGCCTGCAGGTCAACCGAGACTTGCGGGGTGGTTGGACAGCACGTGTGGGTGACAGCTTTGGTGACCGTGGAAAGTGTGAGGGGCAAAACATCCCTCCTCTGGAATGCGTGATTGAGACCCGCTGGCCAGGCGTGAAGGTTGACTGGAATGGAACAGAACCCATCTTGTAGCTCACGGAATTGCGAACGCTGCAATGTTTTGGCCAGGGCGGACGTATACCAACTATCAAGGTCCTTGCTGATGTACATCCAGCATCGAGCCTTCAGAAGATTACTTGTTTATGTGCTCGGAGCCTGGCCACGCATACATTGTATAGAAAAGCGCTTGGCCCAAGGTTGTAACGTTGGTACATGTTTCAACCATCAGCAGGTGAGAACTCCAGCAGACCGACAGTAATACAAGTAATACCAATGGAAGCTCAGTTGGAAAAAAATTATCACACGTACGCCCCGAACGATTTCACAGTTTCAAACTCATAATGTAAGAAACGCACATCGACGAGTGTGAGGATTGAATCCTCATCGCAATCTGTGCGCTCATTTAATTTACTCAAAAATGTTGCTCCAATCTCAAGCTCTGCCGAACTGCACCCGGACTACTGGGCGTGCTGCGAGGCCAACCATCGCACCTGTGGCAGCACGGCCGGTTCAGCGGCAATTGGAGGCTGCTCAAAGCCATTCAGCACCAGCGTCATCGTCTGCGTGTTGCAGCACTCAAACAAGGTTGTGCAGCCCCAGGTCGCGAATGATCGCGTGCGCTTCCAAGACACAGCCCGCTACAGTTCTTCCAGCGTTGCATCCGTTGAATGGTGAGCATCGCATGGGAATGAGCAGCCACTGCGACGAAAAGTGATGAAATCTGCGGCTGGGAAGCTTCGAATTCCATGCACCTACCTCACCTCATTTATGGACGGCCCCCCTGCCCATTTTGCAGATGATTATGAACGCATGCACACATTTGGCAACTTTGCGAATTGGCTGATTCCTGGGACAGTGCTGCTGGGCCGCTACCCCTACTGCGAGCCCAGCCGATGCACCGAGTATGAGAAGGGGGAGGCCCAGCTGGCCAAAATAATAGAGACTGGCATCACCACATTTGTCTGCTTACAGGTGCGACACGCACCAATGAGATGCCTATCACGCAGATGGCCTGACGTGCAGAGACTCGCGCATACAGTGTGTATGCTTGCACATGGAAAAGCTTTCCTCCACGCCACGATGCATGGCCAAGTGGCATGCGATTAATCCCTGCATGAACAGCGCTTGCCTGGCCCTGCTAGCAACGCTGCGAAATGCACCTGAATGTGCTGGAGCCAGGGGCTGCCAGCGTGCAAAAGGAAGAGCTCACAGCAGGTCAGCAACAGTGGCCACATGCAACTCATAGCGGCATGGCTGCTCGTTTCTGCTACTTGCTACAGGCTGAACTCCCTCCCCAGGATCAGCTGTCCCTGGCTGGAAAAGGCGGCTTCCTTCCTTACAAGGCAACTGCAGAGCTTATCAAGGCATCGTACAGCCCGTGAGTGTCACTCAGCAGTTAGTGGTACTCAAAGGCTCTAGAACACACAGTACAGCGCTAGTAGCAGTAGGTCCAGCACTGGCATGAGTGACAATGCCATGAGTGCTCTCTGGTGACAGCCATACTGTGCCGGGGTGCCGCTTGGCTTAATTTCATCTGGTCCAAGCCAGCAGCTGTTTCCCCACCAGCCCTGTGGTGTGCTGTAGCTGCCAGTGACAGTGGTCAGCAGTCCAGCCAGTGTCAGCAGCCAGGAGGGCGCTCAAAACCGTCAGGTGCCTAAGTAGATAACAATAAGCTGCTGTCTAACAAGGAAGCCATAGGCCTGCAAGAAACGTAAACGAAACGTTTGTACGTGCTGTGCAGTCCTCCCTCCATGGAGGTGATGATGGGCCTCAGGAACCCAACACTCAACAAGTTCCTGCCGCCCAAGGTGGGTACCATGCACTGGTCCAGGGCAGAGGAAACGCTTGGTTCTGTACACGAGAAACTGGTTCATTACTACCAGTTCGTGGGATGGCTTGCGTAATCCACCATGTTAATCTCATGTCAGATGTGCTATCCATGTGCAGCCTCATGGTTATGGCTAAAGATGTGGGTGCTACCGCAGGGGTCTGAGACCCTTGACAGTGGCTGCATCAGGGCTGCTAGTACACGGCACTCAACAACCCTGACAATGTTGAAGCAACTGTCTGCACCAGCGACAGGCATCACAGCGCCTGACAATATTGAGCCTAGCAGCAGGCCTCAGAAAAAGAAAACGGCACTGTGGGTGACGAATCCATGCAATGGCCAAAGCACAAGTCAAGGGACTCAGCAACTGCGGCACTCTAATTCTACTATGACTACCTGTGACTTTCCAACAACCTCGTCGGCATGTGCGATACACTGCCTGTTTGCCTGCCGCCACTGCAGAAGAACGCCGCGCCTGTCAGCGAGCCAGTAGATCCCTCCTACACTCTTGAGTTCCTGCACTTCCCCATTGTCGACCTGGGCATTCCCTCGGCTGCAGCGCTGCTGCCCATGGTGCAGGACCTGGCGCAACGCATTGCAAAGGGTGAGAGAGGGGCAGAGAACCACGGGGGATGCTGTGCTCGAAGCACCAAGGAAATACGTCTTGCAGGGGCAAGCAGGGGCAGAAAACAACCGGGGATGCTTTCTGCAGGAGACAAAAAAAGTACACCTTGCACGTGGTAACACTGCACAAGAATCTGCAGTGTTGGGCTGGCTGGACTGTTTCAGTTGAGCCTAGGTCAGGCATTGATCGTCCGTTTCCTGCAAGGATTTCCTGGAAGCCACAGTAGCCATTGAAATGCAGCTGTGTAGTGTTGTTCGGTGTCTTTGCCTTCTTCGTGCTACCTGCGTGTATTTTTACTTGCTACGCATTACCTTTATTGCACGTGCAGGTGAGAAGCTATACATCCACTGCTGGGGCGGGCGCGGGCGGGCGGGCACAGTGGGCGCATGCCTGTTGGCTGTGGCATACGGCATCAGCGCTGACGAGGCACTCATGCGGGTGCAGCGAGCATTCAACACAAGGGGGTGAGTGTACGTATGCTGGCCTGGCCTCTTGGATTGCTTGGACTTGCTTTCCCTGGCCTGTGACGTTAGCCTAGGCGGCTTGTTGGCTTGCTGCCTTCCTTTAGCCCGTTTGGCCTGCTTTGTTGGCCTTGCACAGCTTGTTTTCTTTCTCATAGTAGGCCCACGTGACAGCTTCCCTGACCGTAAACAGACTCGATGTATGTGCCTGTGACATGAAGCTATGCGCTGCGACATGATGCATGTGGCCGGTGGCACGGCTTGACCTCCTTGCCTTGGCTTTTCATACTACTGTTCTGCAGTTAGACACAATATCTCTCCAAGAATTATGCGCCTGACAATTGTTAAGCCAAGAAAACTCTCTGGTAGCAGGGTGCAAACTATGCATGTCATCACTAGCAACGCGGTTCCAAGTTGAGAGTCTCATAGCGTGCTTGTGCTGATATACGGGTGTCCTGCGCTCGACTTGTCTACCCTATTCAAGGCAGAAGACAAGGTGCTAGCAGGTTTGCGTGTGTCTCACGGTACTGTGTTTGTGTGCCTGCAGGGATGACTATGAGAAGTCGCCTGAGACCGCTGAGCAGATTGCCTTCGTCAGAACGTTTATCAGCAATCTAAACTGATGAACCAAATCAGTTTTCAGATAAAAGTGCATGATGTGCTGGTTAAGGAGAGAACGACGACGGTGGCACACAGAACATTTGAGACCTTGGACTTTGCATCGATATGGCTCAGCCAACCAAGAGCATGGCACTTCTTAGGCCGTAACTAGATATCTTTGACAGGCCTGTGAGGCATTACGACCACATCTGCACAAGTCGAGCAATTGGTAGTCCTCCGAAGAGTCTTGCGTCTTTACTTGACTTGTTTGCTACCCTACCCGTTCCTTGCTCTGGACTGGTGAATTGTTGATAGAGTGGCTATCATTCCTTGCAGTGCTTGATACATGGGATAAGAAGCTTGGTGTTTCTGTGTGGGCAGATTGAATTTCCCGTTTAATGCTTGCGTGACAGGCATGAATTGACAGAGTAGCAGCAAGGGGCTGTGTCAGTGCGTAGGTAGCATGCAAGGGACGCTGACAGCTGACCGCAACTTGAAACGAGCAACCGCCCCTCAACTGCCGTCCTTTCGCATGATGAGCGCACGATGCGTGCAGCGATGCTATTTGTTGACTTTGCAATTTGCCACCCCTATCCGAGCCTCTCACGGTTATCTCCGCAGCACGCAAGGTTTTGAAATCATGAATCTAGGGGTGCTCGCCCGCAACGTAGGCATCAGAGATCCTGAAGTCATTGCCAAGGCGCAAGAACTTGTTCGACTGGCGACGCTCAAGATTCCGGGAGGCCTTGGACAGGTGGGAGGCTTTGCGGCAGCAAAGGCACTTCATGCAGCTGCTCTGGCAGATTGTTGTAAATGTCTGCTTGTCTTCAATCCTTCGTGCAGGGAGAGGTTTGCAAGGCAGCTGTGTGCCTGGAGCTCGCCTGCAGCACGTAGGTACCGTATTTGTTGGCCATTTGCAGCAGAGCAGTGGATCATGCAACACAGCCATGATTGTGATGCTCATGGCTATTTGCCATGAAGATCTTGCATGCTGCTTCCGCCCTGCCGCAGGCTACACATCACAACTTGAGCATGCAACACGACCTTGCGCCCTGTCTGAGAACCAACAGTAGCCATTCCAGGCATGCCATGAGTTTCACTCTTATGACACGTCTTCATGAGCGCCTTGCATGCTACCCCCATTGCCACACGCTACATTCAACGTGGCCATTCTGAACCTTTCACCTTGCATGTCCTAACACTGCTACCTCACAGGTGTTCACATGTCGTTCCTCCTAGCCGGGACATCTTTGTGCGCTATGGTTGCGCAAGCAAGAAGGTCTACATGACAGCATTCGGCCTGTGCCAAAAAGTGCTGAATGTAGGCGCAGCGCCCCCCACTATATCGGAGCTGGCATTGAAGTGTGGCTGTGAAACCCTAGCAAAGGTGCGCCACCTGCAAGCAACATGACATTGTCCAGGTCCACCGAAAGCGGAAAGCAGGAACAAAGACAGAACAATGATGTGCCATAGCCTTACTATGATTGGCAGCATGTTGTCACGCTGTACCTAATCTGCTGCCACATTGCCATCACAGTGTGATGTCCATGGTTAAGTGCACTGACCTGAGAAATGTCCCATGCTGCATGCACACCCCATGTTCCATGCTGCATGCACACCGCATGTTCCATGCTGCATGCACACCCCATGTCCCATGCTGCATGCACACCGCATGTCCCATGCTGCATGCACACCCCATGTCCCATGCTGCATGCACACCGCATGTTCCATGCTGCACAGGCTAGTCTTAAACCACATGCTGCGGCCTGCTTACACATGCCTGTGATCTGCTGCTGGCCTTCGTATCCCCGCCTGTGCAGCCTGCTGAGATTCTCCTGGCTCTGTACCGCAAGCGCTTCAACCAGCGCCTGGCTGCCAGCGCCACTGGCAGCCTCCCTGCCGCACCAGCCAGCACCAGCCAGCAGCCCACAGCCAGGGGCCAGGCGCCCGCTGCAGCTGGCCTCAGCTCTGGCTGCTCCACCAGCGGCCGGGGCCCAGCCCAGGCGCAGGCAGACTTCAGCCGCCCAGCGTTTGCTGTGGCAGCCCTGCAGCTCACAGCAGCGGCCCATGGCTGTGGTAAGGGACAGGTGAGGCAGATATCGTTGTGACCTTCACAGTGTTACCAATAATAATATGGCGTATGCGTGTTGGTGACGAACAGTGCCCGCCTGTGCAGTTTATGTTGAGGGCGGTAAGACGGTGTAGCCAAGGCGAATTGAATACATGTGTTGTATGTATCATTGTTGAGAACCACATACTTCTGTTGCTCTTGCATATGCATGGGTGCCTGGAATCATCGACCGCTGGCACTGCACCGTCTTGCTGCCCGCAGATAAAGCTAGATGTGCGCAAGGTGTTGCAACAGCTGGGTATAGAGTCCGCCCAGTACCAGCCCGTGGTTGAAGGCATACGTGAGCTATGCGGCCCCGAGCTAGGAGAGCCGCCCAAGACGGCAGAGGGACAGGAAAAGCCCTCGGAGGACCAGGGTGAAGGCGGAGGGCAGGGCGAGAGTGATGCGGGGGTGGAGGTGCGTGTGGCAGGCAGCCGGCGGAAAGCGGCCAAGGCGGGCAGCGGGAGAGGCAGAGGGAAAGGGACTGGCGCGGCTGATGATGAAGACAATGAAGAGGAGGAGGTGGTTGGGCAGCGCAAGGTGCGAACGAAAGCCAAGCGGACGAAACGGGCGCGGCAAGCAGAGCGGAGCGAGGACGAGAGTGGGGACGGCGGCGGAGAGGAGGGTGACTTGGCGGTGGAGGAGCGATGGGAGGTGGTGGCCAAGGCTGGTCAGGGCGAGGAGGAGGGAGAGTGTGCGGGACGGCCCAAGAAGCGCCAGACCAGGTGAGGCCAGGGCACGAGACAGCGAGTGTAGTGTTAGCAAGTGTGGGTGTCTGCGTCTGAGACATGAGTGCCTCAATTTGCACTTGCTTTCTGGCAATGTGGGCGGTACATGATGTGCAAGAAGCTGAGGTAAGAGGAATGAGGTACAGGGCAACAAGACTGGTCAGGAAATTGTCTTGCTTAACGGCAACCAAATAACCATGTTGTTCAAAATAAACAACACCTGGACCCTATGCTCATAACATACAAAAGAGATCAATCGACCAACCTGCGGCCACTATAATCGTGCAGCAACAACCATGGCATAGTTGCACAAGGCCCATCGTGCGAATGGCTAAGCATGTGGTTGATGGAGTGGGCATCTGGCTGCGTAGCAATAGGGTACCGGGGCACTTGGCACTAGGGTACTGGGGCACTTGGCACTAGGGTGCCGGGGCACTTGGCACTAGGGTGCCGGGGCACTTGGCACTAGGGTGCCGGGGCACCTGGCACTAGGGTGCCGGGGCACCTGGCACTAGGGCACCGGGGCACCTGGCACTAGGGCACCGGGGCACTTGGCACTAGGGCACCGGGGCACTTGGCACTAGGGCACCGGGGCACTTGGCACTAG